>JAWQRP010003054.1:0-14137 GCA_033557875.1 Quadriops clusia | reverse complement strand
TTCATAGGCCTTCGGCAGGTATAATAAGTCGTGGAGAGTGGTAAAAGCATTGTATTTCTTACAGGCATAATTGGTTGTTTTTTTCTTCTTCTCCTTCTATTCTTTGAATTACCTTGCAACTTAGGCATCCCTTCACATTTCTAATGAAAAGCATTAGATGAGCTATCTGGTTATCTGTGCTATTAGTAAAAAACAATAATCTGAAAGGTATGCTAAATTTGTGAGACACAAGTAATAAAGTACAGTATAATCTCGGTAGTCCGAACTTCGGTACTCCGAACACTCCAGTAATCCGAACTGGCGAAACAAAGAAAAATTACTGGCTTTCTTAAAAAAAGACTGATTTTTGTTTTTTAATGTAACTAGAATTGAACATCTGAGTGGAACAACAGTAATATTCCAAAAATATCACAAAAAAGTTGAGATAGTCATTTTGTAGTTTGAATATAGGTCCATCGTTGAGCGGACAACAATAACATTTTCGTCCATGCTATCTGTTGAACGAGGCTTAGAAGTTTGCAATGAGTGGAAGAACAAGAATATTCCAGGAATGTTACTGTTTTTATACTCACCTATTTGATTTGTGAATAGTTGACACTGAAGTTTTGAGGAAGTGATACGTTTTACTTAGTAGTCTTTAATTACGTTGGTTTCAACTTATAAAGTTTCGAAATTATCAGCAAGTGCCAAGTTTGGTTTAAACTATGTCATCTGACTCTAAATCTGAGACAGAAGGTCCTAAAATAAAGAGAGAGAGATTGAAAAATTGAGCAGGGCAAAGGAGAAGAGTTTGATACCTACAAAGGATATTTAGTAGAAACTAGAAAAACTGGTGCAGACTGAGCTTGCAAGAAAAAGTGTATGGAAGGTTTTACCGATGAGGAGAAGGAAACCATAATAAATATTGTTCATAACGGACGTCCAAAAAATGAAAAAGACACTTATCTTCTAGGTCTCATTGACAAACATGAAGTCGCTAGACATCGCCCTTTAACAGCTGATTCAAAACAAAACTCATCATCCTTCAAGTACTATGCCATGAAAGGTACATGTCGCACAAAAGTATGTCGTAAAGTCTACACAAGTCTTCATTCCCTATCAAATTCAGGCGTGGCGCGATTGAATAAATTTTCTGAAAATAATCAGTCTCTCCTCGACAAGAGAGGTAAACATTTAAAGAAAGGAAACATGTTGGATGCCGCAATAATAATCAAGATTGATAATCACATTTCCTCATTCCCCCAAAAAAATAGCACATTACAGCAGTACACCAGTAACCTATCTAGATTCTTCTCTTACAAAGAAAAAGATGCATGACCTTTTTATTCAGAAACAGAACTGAGAGGCTTAGTAAAATATGAGTATTATCTGAACCATTTTAATACTAACTATGCATACAGGTTTGGACGGCCACAGGTAGATGTTTGTTCTATGTGTGAAGAACTGTCTACAAAGATTAAAAATACAAACCTCAACGAAGCAGCAAAATAAGCAGCTGCCGCAAAACTACTTATTCACAAAAGACGTGCTTCGAAGTTTTATAGAAAATTTAAAGAAGTCTCAGAAACCAGAAATGATATAGCTGCTATCACTTTTGATTATATGCAAAATCTTCCCCTTCCTTTTATGCCTGTTCAGGAGATGTTCTACCTGCGGAAACCATGGTTTTATGATTTCAATGTACATGATATTGGTAGTGGAAACGCTGTTTTCTATACCTATACTGAGGGAGTTGCCAAAAAAATTCCGAATGAGGTCTGCAGCTTTGTTCTAGATTATATCAACACTGCAATAGTCCATCATTATTTTCCAGTACAAGGGCACAGTTTTTGCCATGTGATAGGGATTTTTCTATTGTAAACCGTGCCGTTCGGCGGCTAGACTGCATTTACATACCCACGGAGTACTAACACATTATCGCAAATGCCAAAAAACTTCACCTAAGTTTGGAGTAACAGTAATAAAAATCGAGCACATTTTAAACTTCCACGAGTGGTGGCCCCAATATTTTAAAAAATCTGCTACAGATGTACAGCAAAGACATGTCAAATTTAGTATAAGCAAGTACAGGCATTTAGTTTTCAGTACTGACGGGAGTGTAAAAGCTTATGAGTACATCGATGGCCTCATACGCTCTACATTCAAAGTTGCAAAACGGAATCAGGAAGTTCTATCGCTTCCTGTAGAGAGACTGTACAGGGAAAACCTCGGTGAATCCGAAGAAGATCGAGGACATTAAAAAAGTCAAACAATATATCCCAAATAAACATCAGTTCTTCTACGAAGACGTGCTTAGACTGCCTACAGACTGGGCTGCCAGCGACGACGATTAAAAGCCGCTTAGAGTTGAATTTATGTTTTTTTTACATATTAAAAGAGTTATGTTACAACAAGTAAATAATAAATCAGTTATTTATATCCATTTTTGGAAAAACTTTTATTGAGTGGAAGAAAGATAATATTCCGTCGCACATAATAGAAGTTATATCCAAAACTAATAGTACCTGTAATTTCCCACTTTGAGATGATATTTAGGGCCTAAAGATCTACACATTTACAATAGTACTTTTTTGTAAAACTTCAAGTTTCTTAGATATGCAGTTTTTTTTAATTTGCCGAAAACGACATTTTGGGAATATTACTGTTGTTCCACTCACCCCCAGTATTACAAACGACAGTTATCCTTTAGCTAAGTTAGCGAACCAATCAGCTATTAGATATTGTTAAAATAGCGAAAGGTGATTGGTTCGCTAACTTAACTAAAGGATAACTGTCGTTTGTAATACTGGGGGTCAGACGTTCAATTTTAAATAAAACATGTACAGAATGTTTTTTTAGAGACTGGCCAGAGGGCGGAGATACAACTCTACAGGTCTCGTTCGCCAATGGCTGAGACCACAAAGAAGGCGACCGCGTTGGGACCTGTAGAGTTGTGTCTCCGCCCTCTGGCCTGTCTCTGAAAAAACATTCTGTACATACATACCTACTTTTTATATAAGTAAAAGTAGCAAAAATATGTAGGTACATACATACATGGTTATGTGCAATAATACATACTGTTTACTTTTTTTACAGCCTTTTTCTTAATACTTTCTGTAATCCGAACTTTTCAGTAATCCGAACACCCCCTTGCGGCTATTAGTTCAGATTACCGAGATTACACTGTATTATTATTGTTTAAACACATTTTTCTACATGCTTCCATACAATTACTTGAGTACTTTTTGCGATGCTATACAATAATTTGTATTTTCCTTTTAAAATATTATTTCATTCAAATTTTATGCATGTAGACTATTTGACTAAAAATTGATTAAAATAGTTTACTCTTGAGGTTATATTTAAATTTGAACTAGTAATAAAAAAATCAACTCACATAAGCCCCACATTGCACAGCAGTCTTCATATGGCCTTCCAAAGGTATGGTACCGGTAATTTTTGGCATGTAGAAAGTTTGACTCCAGTCAGGTTTGGCAAGTTGAAGAGGGGCACTCATGTTCCATGTTTTACCCAGTCCAATTCCAATGTGGAACGTTTCCTAAAATACAAAAACAGGTTCACTTTGTAACACATTTATCGAGAAAAAATGTTATTAAAACTGCAGATCTTATCTAAGAATATGCCACTTATCTTCAGTAATTTAACAAATTATGCAAGTTTATTATGTAGTTTCTTAAGTGCGAAGACGTGCTGTTTAGGTAGTATATTTGTGTATTGATTTAAACAACTAGATATGTAGTCTAAGTACATTTAGATTATACAATTGAATATTTTTTGAATCAACGAAACTTGGTTGTTCTTACCATCATAATTAGTTAATAATAAATATCTACATATTTTACAAAATTGCACAGATCCTTTCATATATGTATGTATTTCCAAGAATTTAGATTGTTAATATCATTCTATATAAGAAACATTAAGAAAGTTAGTTACATTTCATCAAAAACATCGATAAAAACAAACAGCTTAGAGAGAAAGGAAATTGTAAATAAACCATTTATAAGGAAACTTATTTTGTATATAATACGACTGACCACCTACCTATATGTGCGATAATATAAATTTATTTCATTATAACAACTTACTTCCAATTTAGGGGGTGTAACCAGCCCATGATGGTTGATGTGGCATAATTCTCTTTCGTTCACAAAAATACCAATAGGACATCCTAACGTATTGAGTAGTAGGCACCATGGCAAAAGCTCTACTAATAGTGCACTAGAGTGCAAACAAGCGTTTTGATACCTCACCTAATAAAAAATAAATAGTATAAGATTAAATCAAGACACCAATGTATGAAAGTACTTACTTGAACATGAGTCAATGGTTGATCGTCTATCACATACTCAGACTCATCGATATCCTCCCCGAAATAAGGCCAATCACTGTTATCGTACTTGCTTAAAACAACCAATATTTCATCAATATCCTGCTGATCCTCCTTTTTAAAAAATTCCTTCTGGTCCACAAGACTATAATTCAGAGGCACATATGGATTGGATGTAGGAGTTCCACCACTAACAAGTAAAAGTAACAAAAATTAAGTCATATAACAATGGACCAAAAAACTTACTCCAATTGGAAAGACAACTGATGGGAATGATCGATTGTTCCAGGGCAGTACAATTGCTGGAACTCCCCTCTACCTCGTACTGTACTTTCTAAATGCACATTTAAAGTCGGCGTTTCAATTTGCACTTTAGAGCTCACAGGCAAATTGGATCTGACCATAAATAGAGGCCAGAGAATAGCTAGGATCTTCTTTCCTTTCGGGAAATTTTGGACAACAATTCGACACCAAATACTCAAAAATTGTCCTCTTTCCTGCAACGGTACTTTCACGAGCCAAGGTTGGGCACATTTGGTATTTTCCATCAAGGGGATGTCCCCAGACCAAGCGGATTCAAGTCCAAAAAATCGGATTCGCAAAAAATATTTGTTTTTGGTGTTCAACAGCAAAGAAGGCGGAGTACTTTTCCCATTAATGATGTAACTGGATAAGTTCTTAAAGTCTTTATCCTTCTGGCTCTCCTCGACTACCTTCAGCTCAAAATGTTCTAAAAGCATATTGCACAAAACCAACTGGCCCGAAAAAACCACTTTCTTTTGAGTTGCTGATAAATTTTTAACTGTCACAATCAAAGTCAGATTCTTCGATTCTACTAGCATAAGGACTTTCGATCCCTCTTGGTCAATCTCGAAAGGTTCCGACCAAATCCAGTTCTGGTCTTCTAAAGCCACCCGTAAAACTTGTTTGTACTTTTGGGATCGCCACGAATATTGATGGCAATATCGAGACGGTAGTAATATTTCTTCATTACCCGATTGACCGAAACGCAGATTTACGTTAGTGTCATTACAAATGACGTAATGAGTCACAATTACCAATTCATCTGAAGCATCGTTCATCATGGATTGGCCCCAAAGTTGCCCACTAACTAACAAAGTATGAGTAGCGGCAGCTCCTAATTTAAAATGAATCGGTTTGGAGACCAGATTGGCACTTATGTTCTTTGCAGCATTTACTGAGAGTTTGATTTTAAAATGTTCCAAAATGTCTATGTTGGTTAAAAATGCGTAATCTAAGACAGAACATCTAACTCCAATAGTTAAATCAAATGCGAACATCTTAAATTTCCAAGTTGAAAGGTAGGCTTGAGTGTTGCAGAGGGATAGAGTTAGAAAGCATTGCGATTCCGGAAGAGCCATGTCACAAGTATAGTACTTGAGGTTTTCAGGCATGGTGTAGGCTAGTTTTTTATCAAAGTAATTATACAAGGATAAATTAATTCGATTTATAATTAGGGAAAGAGTTAAATCCGGTATTAACGACTTATTGAAGTAGGAATCAACCCTTATACAACCTGCTAGAGCCCTCGGGGAAATTTGTATTTTCGAGAAAGAATTTTCATTCCCTTCTAAAGCAGTTGTTAATAGAACTCTCCATGTACAGGCTACAGCAGGTTGTGGTTCATTCCTCGGGAGGTCTAGGTGACACATTTCGCTTTCGGAAAGGTAAAATTGAGTGAATGGTTGATAGCTGCCATGACACTCCGACCAGTATTCTAGATGACACAAAACTTGGTTGTTGTCTTTCTCGTTGGTATGTGATGTGATTTTAAACGGAACTGGGAAAACCCGAACTTTAGTTAAGGCTCTTGGCTGGGGATATCGCCAAGCCATGGCCGATATTTTCTTGTTCCAAAACATAACCTGATAGGGAAGGGGCAGTTCGTCTATGTTATTCGTGGTGGAATCAACAAACTGAAAAGCGCCAGCCCTTAGATCGTCTTTATAATGTTGCTCCACATCACTTAGAAACTCTTGTTCGTCTTCCTCAAAATGCGTTGAGGTCTCTGAAGGTTTCGGGGAATCGTTGGTGAAATTAGAAGCAAATTCACACATTTCTTTGATAACCATGTTGACGCATTTTATTTGCTCTGGACTGACATCCAAGTTTACAGATTCGCTTTCCACTGTGACTTGTATTTGCGGATTGCTGTCTATGCTTTGCCAGATTTCCCAAAAAAGTAACACCTGTACAGGAAGGATAATGATAAAATTTGGTGCAATTATATTAAATTAAAAATGAAAGATACTTTAAGGATTGGCCCTTCTTAGCGAAATATGAAAAAACTTACCTCTATGGAAAAACTCCAAGGATTCAAAAGCAATCTAGTATATTCTTCACTCATAACACCAAAAGTTAAACAATCGATATTGACGACATTGCACAACTTTTCCGGCCTATTGGACAAAGTTAACACATTTGTTAATTTACCAATGCCCAAGCTGACTTCCGGGCCGTTATCAGTCTTCACTGTTAAAACTACCTGAGAAAATCTAACATTAATAATACTGATACCACCGACAGATTCCTTAATTTTCTTGAACTGAGTGTACGTTTCACCGTGTTTAAGGGAATGTGTTGTCGATTTAACTTCAGGCACTTTCGGTGGAGGAAGCTTTGCGATTTCCTTGATAACTTTTTCTTTTTCAGAAACAAATTGCTGCATAATTTTATGTTGCATATCAAGTAAATAAGTATAACGACTTGGGGACACTAAAATCTTTGTTGGTTTAGCAATGTCGATATCCAAAGTTGTTACACTCCCCATTCCTTTCATCCATCTTACTGTTAAAAATGCAGGTAGTACTCCTGTATCGGGATGCGGTTCCCCTGATTTAGTCTCGAGTAAATTCACTGGAAAATCGCTTTCGATTGGAATGTTGTTAATCCTATTATAGTCGGGCCCACTTATTTTAATCGCTATGTTGAAACAAGATATTTGGAACTTAGTCCCGATTTGTGTGTGTGAGAAGAAAGCGTTTGGTTGAGATAGGCTCAAGTAAAACAAAGGTTGAATTTGGTATAGATCAGAATGCAACTTTTCATCTGTACTGCCTTCTTCGGAAGCTTCGTAACCTTTGTCCGTTTTCGGCTAAAAAGCAATTGTTGTATTTAATTATACCATTATAATAATTTCTTCAAATACCTGTAAATGCTTTGCTGTAAAAATACTCACATCATTCAACAATGATTTCTTTTTCTTATGTTTAAAAAATTGGATATTTTTACCCTCGTTGCCATTGGAGTCGTAGAGAACAAAAGAAATTTTTCCTGAGGTTATGAGGGCTTCTAAAGGTATCGCAGTAGATTTTGCAGCAACTTTTTGTTGTGTAGAAATAGAAGCTTCACTTTCTGGTATTTTATTCATAAAACCAGAGGGTGTGCTTTCCTGGAAAGGAACTTAATTAAATTAAAATGCATAAATGATTCGATATTTTTTAGAATTGCTTATTATGTCTTTAGGCATTGTATTTTCTATTCGAAATTCGCTACTATAGAAATGCGATAAAAATGTCATATTCGCGAATTTGATTATTCGAGAAAGAATGTTTATTTTCAACCCCTATATAGCAATTCATGAACGAAGAAAAAAATATAAATAGGTATAAATCTTTAACAAAAACTAAATGCGGTTCATAAAAGAGTCTTCAATCACGAAAACAATTCCAAGTATCTTATACATCATGTTAATCTAATGATTTCCTAGAAAATAAAAGCCACCCCATCCTTACATTTTGCTTTACAGCATTTCTCAGTTTTGATCCTGCTTTCACATAAAGTTAAAATAACTTCCGCACTGAAAATTTCTCGTCAAAACACCTGAAAGAAATTTCGACACTGCAACAGCTTTTTGAAAACTCATAAAATATGACTCGTTCCTAATTCAGAGCACAAATAACCAGATAGCTCATCTAATGCTTTTCATTAGAAATGTGAAGGGTTGCCTAAGTTGAAAAAAAATTTAAAGAATAGAAGAAAAAAACAACCAATTATGCCTGTAAAAAATGCAATGTTTTTATCACTCTCCACGACTTATTATAACTCCGGAAGGCCTATGAAATCTTGCATCATGTTATGCTGTACTGGTCTCAAAAGTTAAAATCTGCTAAAACTAAATACGGTACCGTTTTTAAGAAATAAAACGTTTAAATTTGACATTTATTGCCCGTAGCGCCATCTTAAAAAAGATGCCAGAACATACCCAAAAAGATGGCATTTCAGGCTCAAAACCGCAACCTTTTTTCCTATCTGATGAGCTATCTGGTGGTTATCTGTGTTCGGAGTTTAAAATTTAAGGGGGAGAGGGAGAGAGTGCAATGATCGGTTACACTGAACTACACAATGAAAAAACACGATTGGCCAAGCAATCATAAATCACAAGATATTTTAAAATTAATTGAAATGTTCTTCTTGATAATTAATTATTTATCATTACATTTACCAAAACATTGAACATATTTAAAAATAAAAAACCTATGAATGAGTAGTTTATACCTTTATGAACCATCTTGGAAAGTCCAGATCTCAACGCAGAGCAACTGTGCGTATGGTTAACAGAAATCCATGGCTAACAGAATTTCATTCACCAGAAAATAAATACCAAGCACCCAGAACCCAGATTCAGCTCCTTCATGGTGGGAGCCGACTTAGTATGGCATACAAAAAATAGAAAGCCTAACATCATGGAGCAAAACATAACAAGCGCAAACGCTGACAGAGATAATCATTCCTACTTCTCAAATGCAGTGACCATAATCAATATAAACATGCAATGTTGAAGAAATAAAATTGGGCAAATGGACTTTGCCTTAAACCAAACCCAAAGAAAACAAAATATCGGCATATCAGAACATTAGTTGACAGAGGAAGAACTACCCAATCTTCACATTAATAACTATGTAACTGGCCATTTTTTTCTGTAGAAAAGAGTATAAACATGACGGCGTTATGATCCTTGAAAGTGTGGGAACAAAATTTGAAGAATTACATATTAGTACTAAGTCTCCAGAGAGGGTTATAGAGCTGTGTGGTGGCAGGTTGGTTCACTCGGATACCTTGATCCTGTGTCTGTACAATTCTCCACTAGGAGACTTGAATGAGTTTCTGGGGGTGCTGGAGGAAATGCTGTCTGAGCTTCAGAAGACTAAATATAAAAGATTAATACTGGCCGGTGACTTTAACATTAACTTTAATTCTAGTAACAGAACAGTTTGTTCCTGCACTTGACCCAGTCCTTCAACTTGGAGACCGTATTCTCGGAGCCGTCAAGAGTGTCCCGGGGGACCAGCATGTGTCCGGATAACATACTGATTGTCAATCTGGATGTTGTCTTGAAGAAAGAGAGAGAGAGAGGGAGAGAGAGATAATCAATTGGCACTTGGGCAGCGTATACTAGTCTATGTAGGAAGAGTTCGGGGATTGAAGGTGCGGGATTATCAGAGGACTCTTACCATCAATCAGAATAACTGTGTCCACCTGGCTTCGAGGCTTGCGGAGGTTAATTGGGATGAAATTATAAATATACAAGATTGTGAAGTTAGCTTTAAGACTATTGGATACGTTGATGAACTGTGTTGATGAGTTAATGCCGTTGAGGAAAGTTAAGTATACCCATCACCAACTTTATTGGAAAACTGATGAACTGAAAAGATTTAAAAACATTCTTGATGCTCTACATGTACTTAGCAAATGCAGAGTATTATACAGACAATACAAAATTGTCTATCAACGGAGTGTGATTGAAATGAAGAAACGGGAGACAGCAGAACTAATCAAACAATCCGATAACAAAGCCAAAACAATATGGGATGCAATAAAAAGAACATTCTGCTAGTGAAGTGTGTCTTTATGCAGATGATGCATCAATAGTGAATGTGAATAGAAACATTCATGCGGTGGAGAATCGAACTGCTGACTCGTTGCGGGAGGCTGATGGGTGGTTCGCCACCAATAATCTTAAACTAAAGAGGGACAAAATAAATGTTCTCACCTTCTCCACATTATGTACAACGAGGAGTGTGGGTTAGAGAGGACCTAAAATGGGACGAACGCATTGAAGGCCTAACCCGAAAGTTATCCAGGGCGGTCTATTCAATACGATTTCTAACCCGAAAGGCCATGGGTGAAATAGAAAAAGACAACATCCTATGCAAATTTTCAGAATTACATAACATATGGAATATTGATCTGGGGAGCGTCGAGTAGGGTCCACGATATTTTGTTGCTGCAGAAGAAAGTGGTGAGGGTGCTAAAGGGGGCGCACTATCGCGAGAGTTGCAGGGACCTGTTTGTAGGGACTGTCATTCTCACTGAGTATAGTATTTATATACTGTATTGTTTGCGACATGCACACAAGAACAGACATAAGTTTGTGAACCACGGCACCTATAACCAGTATGAAACAAGGGGCAGAGAGAAAGCGGTCATTCTACACCTCTGTATTCAATACAGGAGTTCTTCGATCCTGGACTGCGGATGGGAGAGAGTTCTGCGGGAGAGTAGGACAGACGGGTAAAACATACATGGACATGAAAGATTGATTTGTTTTCCTTTGCACATCAAATTTATTGTTATAATTTTTCTTTCTGTTGCAGCGGGTGTGATTCTGTTGTATTTTGGGCATGAATAAAGTATTATTATTATTACATAGTGAGATAGACTCAATATTCGCAAAATCCGATATTTCCAGGAACCTAACTAACCCTTGTGAATATCATGAGATTACTGTATTATAAAAATTTCTTTTAAAAAATTACCTTGGTTTTGAAAGACATGTAGCTTTTTATATCGGAAGTTTCAAACCCAGAATCCCTAATAATATCAATATCTTTGCCAGATTCATCTGGACTCTTAGCAGGTTTCGTTGTGAATCCTGCATAAGGAAACACCACTTCTGGTCGAACAACATCGTTTGAAACAGGTGTATCAAATAGATAGGAAAACTCATTCATAAGAGATGAAATTAACCTTAGTTGGCATAAAGCTATGTTTATTTGAATGTCTGATGTAAAATTAATTTCCATTGAGTGGCCACAAACAACATCGTTTTTGTATATCATAGCGGGTGCTGCAATAAATAATATGTCGAACCTGCAACCAATTATGTCAGTTATCGAAAGATGAGTTTCTTCTAAACATACTTAGCTATCATGGGCCACAAGGTTAACTCCGGTGGATGTCCTAGTTTTCCTTTTCCCAAGCTATTCCACTCTAAGGCTGGATTTTCACTCATGGTCTTTAGTTGTGAGTTACTAATCCTTTGGTTTTTCAACATAGGAACAAACTCCTCCCACCTCCCCGTATTCAATGATATCCCACAAATATCTAGTTGATACTGTCGGTCTTCCACTTCACTTCCAGGTACATTCAAGATCCTGGCTTGTGCAGCCTGCTGATAAATATCTGGTCTTACAGGAGTCCGGCAAATAGGATTTTCTGGATTAGGACTTAGGTGAATGTTCTCAATCTGGAACATTAACACGTTGTGCGGAAAATGAATTTCTCCTAATTCTTCCGAAGGAATTATAACCCTGAATCCCCTACACTCCACGTAAGCCAGAGGTAAATTTTTATTGCTCACTGGTATATTTGTCGGAACTTCAGGCTTTGTAGGTTTCTTTGGAGCACTGGCTGGAATTCTCAACAAAGGCTCCAACACCATATAATAACTCCTCAAAGTAGTCATCGAAAGCACGATATCGATAGGTTGCAAAATGACAACAATCTCAGTTATGTACCTTGAATGTTGAGCTACCTGTTCGGCATTTTTATCTTTAAATTTTGATTTTCGAATTGCTCCCCAGAGGTTATGAGTGTGCTTGCAACTAGCCCTAGTTATCGTAACATTTGCAAAACTGGTATCCTCTTGTCTTTCGGTATTTCTAGCTTCCTCAACATTTCGCATGACAAATCCGAGAAATGGACCAGGCTTCCATCTCCCAGTGACGCTTTCTCGCTTAAAATGCTGTATACTGGCGGAACCTACCTTGCTTTTAATTTTCAAATAAACACTTTGAAAGTCCAGAGAACTTACAATATCTTCAGCTTCAAACATCAACTTCAACTTCGGTCTATGAGTGTACCCCAAGTTTGTCAAGCTTAAATCTTTGCTATCGTGCGATAAAATAGCAACACTGAATCTCGTAATAGTCCATTGAATCCAAGCTGTTAATTTCACGTTATCAGTTTTTAAATTTTCCGTATTTACAGTCATTTGGGGTGTATCTTCGCTAATGGAGTCCATGGTGCTTTCCTTAATTATCGTCGGGGACATTGTTGTACTTTGTCCGGTTATAGGTGGAAGGATTTCGATGACGGGAAGTGGTTCTTTTGGACTCTCCGGTATCAAATTAAACGCTACTTCCGTCAATCCATATAAAATGCTTGCTATCAAGCAAATTTGCACCTCAGACATTGTAATATCTATGGGAGTCATATCTATGTGAATGCAAACACCTAAAGACCCGATATCCGATTTTTGCCCCTCAGAACTACCTTGAGACCCATCAGAGGCCATAGAATCTTTTATATGCACTATGTTGTCTTTTGAGCTTCCAGATAAAGTGCCTTCCTCAGGTTTGCTTGATTTCGTCGAAAGACCCACAGTTGCATTAAGAGAGACAGGCTTGAGGAAGTCGAGTTTCTTGCCAAACTGGAGGGTGTAGCAGCTCAAATCCGATATTGATATCGTCCAAGGGAAACTTGACTTGTCTGAGACGGTAAAACTGAATGCTCCAAAATGTTTTCATATATAATTTTATAGAAATGCTTACCTTTTGTCCAAATATTCTCTGGTAATTTTAATGGCAGGACGTTAATGTACTTGTATAAATTGTACTTTTGAGCTGCGCTTCGGACTGTTGCAAATGGTAGTGTGATTACTAATATTTCTGGAGGAAATTCTTTCCGCATTGCTTCATCTACTGCTTCTTGAATACCTGAGCATAAAAATGTGCATGAATAAATTAATTTGAAAAATAATTTATAAGAATACCATTATTTTATATAAGAATACAAGTTGTTTAGAATTAAGAATTATAGAAATATTAGGTACCTTGAGAACCTATAGCCGATAATGATTGGACAGGAAAGTAGATAGTGCACTGCGAAATATCCCCACACAGCAGTATTCCCTTCCAAACTTTAAACCACTTCTTCAGAAATTCATAAATTTGCTCCTGTACCTAATAATAAAATAACAAAGTTATGTAAAATAAACTTTAAAGCAATTGAAAGTATGTTGTGTTTGTTCATTTTTGCTTACATCCATTTCCTCTTCGTACTTTGAAGGCCTTGGTAACCTTGGAGGCAAATAAATCTGACCTTTATCAGAGCTGCTGTGAATAGATTCATGAGGTGTTCCAGCCCTGCGAGGTGTCTCACTGCTAAGACTTTTTTCAAAGCTTCGAGATTTCCTTGTAAATGACTCTAGAAAATCATTAAAACAATATTTAATTTTCTATTTATTATTAAATCAACTGAATATGATACAGGAATACCTCGATTATCACGGTTATTCTTGCCACAAAATTTGCCGCGGTAATTGAATTAGCGATAATCGAGATGACAAATACGTGTAAAATGAGTTATTGTTGCCAAGGATTTTTGAGAGAACGTTGATTTCTCATGGAGCAGACAAAAATTGCCCTATGCCCAGTTTTTAGAATGATAGATATCCATTGACCCAGCCTGCACTGAACGTTTCAGTTCACGTTTCTCCTTTGCAAGTTTAAAGAATCAGAGGATATGTAAACAATTGTTGTAAAATTTACAAACCCTTTATGG
>JAWQRP010003053.1:0-14141 GCA_033557875.1 Quadriops clusia | reverse complement strand
TTACATTTAAAGCGATGCATTAGAAGAGTTCCGCTTCAAGGCAGGGTCCTTTGCGGGTGAGATACGTACGTAAGGGGGGTACTGTTTACATTTGTAAAAATCAGCTGAGCTAGCTGCCACTTAACTTAAAGCAATGAAAAGCTAGAAGCGTATTCTTTAGGACCTTAATTTCCCAAGATTAAATTTAAGAATGACATCGACATAATGTATGGACACACCCTGAGGATTAAAATTATTTGTAAAACATTTATAAAACATATATTATTTATAATACTCTTGGGTAACCACTACATGACATATAAGCTGTGGAATTGTTATATAAACGTTTATAACTCCATTAATAAACAATTTATAAAGTAGATTTGTAGTGTTACTTTATAAACGTTTTTAATACCTTTATTAAACCATCTATAAAGTAGATTTATAATGTTGTTTTATAGACATTCCTAACTTCTATATAAACTAGTTTTATAATGTTATCATATAAACGTTCCTAACTCTTTTATAAAACCTGTTTATAAATATTATTTGTAATCTTATTATAAAACAAGATGACCACTTTTATAAAATCTATCTGATTTTCGATGCAAATATAGCTTTTTTAAAGTACTTACCTATATATAAGAACTTCAATTATAAAGTAGTTATATAATAATATATATTGGTCATATAGTTACTCCAATGTGTTACTTGGGTAGCTATAATGCATTAACACACATTGAGCGAAGATATCTTTAAGGTGTGGCTAAGCTAGCAGTACCATCCGCGAAATACTCGGAGTAAACACACTGTGAGCGCCAAAAGGACATCCAGAGTTATCTCCCAGACTAATCGCAATGAAATTGGGAAAATCGAGAAAATCAACCCCCCGGCTTGGGGACTGAGATAAGACACTGCACTCGAGGAGTGTCTATTTTTCTGGACTTCTTTCACAATTAGATAAGAATGCAGGGGAGCGTCTCCTAAATCGTCCCCGGAAGTCTTCCGAGGCCGTCGCCACCACAACCGCCACCACCATCGCCACCACGATTTCCCAAATAGAATCCCCATTAAAAAATCAATAACAGTCGCAGATATTCGCGCGTTTTTTATCTCCCTCGCGCTAATGGTGAATATGTGTACATATAGGAATTCATCCGATAGGATTGATAGTGTATACGAATCGGAAAAGCACTGATATTTATATCAATTCCGCATTTACTTGTCAAAAACCATCCATGAAATTGCAGTATGGCTCTGTATACTCTCGCTTCCGCCATCGCCCCGTAAATGTATTTCTTTGCCACATTTTCGATATGTGTATTCCATATATTTGCAGACGTTTATGGATCAGCGTATTTTTCTCTCAACAATGGATCCCGGCTCATTGAGCCCTGTCTAAATGCACGGACGTTTGAAACTGGTACACAAAGAAATACCTGCGAACGTAACTGGGTTATTTCGATTTTTCATTTTGCTCCTCTGGCGTTTTGGATATTATCCTGTAATTGTTCATACGTTCATCTCAATTGTCTGACAGTCAAACAGCTAGCAAATATTCGAACAAATAAAAAATATTCCGGTAGCTAACAAATATTGCGATAACTGACAAATATTCCGATAGTTGACAAATATTCCGATTGCTAACAAATATTCCGATTGCTAACAAATATTCCGATTGCTAACAAATATTGCCATAGCTAACAAATGTTCCGATAGCTAACAAATATTCCGATAGCTAACAGATATTCCGATAGCTAACAAATATTCCAAGAGGTAACAAATATCACATTAGCTAACAATTAATTAATATAGGTACAGGTACGTTATTTAGAACGATTTCTTAGAATATTTTTCGCTCGCTACGCTCACTTAGTTTATTAAATATCTACCAATTTCAACAGCTAACACATATTTTAACAACTAGGTGTCAACTATCAAAACAATCACATACATGCAAGATAATATACAAATTTTTGAAATAGCAAATTTTCCAATTTTTCTATCGTTCATTTAAAAGAGAGTAATTTAAAAAATATCGCCGGCAATGCAGCCCTAGAGTTAATGCGGAAAGGTAAAAAAATATTTGCCCAAATCCGCCCCAAACTTGAGTACTTCAAATAATTGCTATAACTTTCAGTCTTAACGAGATTGCAACCCTCGTCCTCGCCGACGGGATGAAGTAATTAGAAAGTCACGAGAACGTCTTGTTATTTAGTTGGTAACGTACGGAAACATTTCAAATCAAAGTTGGGTCGTTCAACCCCAGAGATAGAGCTGATACCTACTTATTATTGCCTGAACTGTCATTGCCATCTTTTGCAGAAAATTACTATTTAGATTACAGCGAAATTGAAATAAGCAACTTAAGAGCGTTGAGCAGCAAGGCAAACCTAGCATTGCAGATTTTTCCGACGCTATTTAACCTAGGAATGTGGGTTTTCGCCAAAAGGTTTTAATTGTCATTCTGTATGTCTGGACGGTGCCCTTTTATCCGAAATTTTTAGTTTTATGTCTTGTTGTTATAACAAAAGGAAAAAATCTCCCGTCCGGACAAAGGTAACAATGAATAATTAATTTTATTTTGATACATTTTTTTAATGTGATTCCCAATTTTCAAAAAAAAAACGTAAAAACGAAGCTCTTTTTGATGGATCAAAGTCTGATGGTATGCAACCAAGAGCTATAGCGGTTACTGATACGCCCAGAACTCGGATCGCGTTACGAGTTCTCTAGTGATACATATTTGGAATTCCAAGACAGCAGCTGCGACATTTAATTCGGCGGAATAGGCCGAGTCCTGATAGTTAGCTTTGTTCGGACTTCAAAGGCAATTTTTTACGCATGTTCCACACTATTGCATGCATATAATAAACGTAATGTCCCTTTTTGACGATCAGCTTTATTCGGACTGATTGTTGGAAGGGGAATTTAAAGGTCTAATACAGAATTTTTTAAATTCTTGTCTCATACTTTTATTTTCATTGTTTTTTTCATCGACGTTTCGCTCGTTACTTTGAGAGCTTCTTCTGGACAGTATATTTTTCTTTATAAAATTTATCACAACCACAAACACTTTAAAAATTGTGGTTGTGATAAATTTTAGTAGCGAGCGAAACGCCGATGAAAAGAACAAAGAAAACAAAAGAATGAAATAATAATAAAAAATGTCTTATAAGACTTTTAAAATCCCATTAACAAAAGTAAAAAACAAATCTTTAATAAAAATAAACAAAAGGTCATTATCAAAATGATATCACTAAAAACTTAATATTTATATTAATTTCATACGGATTTTTTTAATTATATGTTACAGATTTATTTCCTTTTTGTCTGTTTTCTCCAGGTCTTTAATATTTAATTGATTCCTATGTACAGTTTTGTATAATAGGTTCCACATGTTTGGACCAATTATTTACTAATTTTTCTCTTTTATCGGGTGGATCCCGATGTATGGTATACCCCAGTAATTTCTTGTTTTAAGAAATACATTGTAAATTAACAACATTAAGCGTTGAAATTTTACAACTGCCCCTCTTACCGTTGCCCCTCAGGTCTTTCGAAAAGATTGTTGCTCAACGCTCTTAAACACTTAATATTGTACATGATTATTCAAAAAATGTAAAAGGTTTTGAAAAATAGCAAAAAAAATTAATTCTAATACTATTTTACTGAACTAAGTATACAAATTCATAGAAAAATTTATATAGAACTTAAGAAAATTTGCTGAGCGACCAGGAGCATGGAAGATCGCGCGAGCGGGCTTAAAGATAGCGCCTGAGGAAGGTGATAAATTGAACTTGAGATTTGTTAAATAAATTCCGCCGTGTAAATGGGTGTACGAAAAAGAGTCTTTTGTTAAGGAAACAACGCGCGAAAGTTCTGGGGAAAGTTCCGCGGGAGAATAATCAGTTTTTTTTTGTGCGGGGAACAATCAATCACAATTTCTGTCCATTGCTGCCAATCTCAATAATGGAAATCGTGCTCTTGAAATCGTTGCCGGCGGAAACAAACTGGCCCCTAATTGCCACGCAAAATACTATAATTTTCGTGAATATTTTCAGGAGCAATTAGCCGAACATCTCTGCCGCTACAGTCGAACTACACAGTTTGTATACGTGTAGCATGTACACTAATTGCGTTATGTGTAGGTGTGTTCGTATACGAGTGTATTCGAAAACTGAGAGAGAGCAGACACGCCGAAATTAGCATGGAAACAAATGGGTTAAATTAATTATGGCAGGGAAATTCGACCTAAAGCACTGAATTGAATTACATTATTTCATAAATGTAGTAAGCTCTAATAAATACATAATATCCATTCAGTTGCCCGAATTTACGATGTTTTGTTTCTCTGGGAACAATGGCTGCCTGCGAGAGGAATATGACGCACGCTGATTCAGAATTTATGGGGAAATTTTCGCGGAGGAAATTTAGTCAAAATAAAATATACAATACTTAAAAGGGAAGCCGGGCGGGAGATGATAGCGAAACCTTTAAAAATTGATGGTATTTGTGATTTCCATCAGAGTTTTTAATGCTTTCCAGATTTAGGACGTCAGAAATCATTTCCATTAATAAATCAGCGGGGCCTGCTGCCTCGTCGCGAAACAAGCTACATTTAAATTTAGAATTTAATCTGTGCCTTCAGCCCCCTGTGTGACAAGCTTTGCACTTGAAACTCTACCCCTAAGCTTTACCATCATAAAACTGTACCCCTAAAGCTGCACCCCTAAAGCTATACCCCTAAAGCTGTACCCCTAAAGCTGTACCCCTAAAGCTGTACCCCTAAAGCTATACCCTGAAAGCTTTGCCCCTAAAACTCCACCTTTGTAACTCAACTTCAAACTCTCTTTGCCGCAGCCTTGTCCCAAAAGGCATTGCCCTCGAGCTTCTGCCCCAGAATTTCTGCTCTATGGCTCGACTGCCCCTCAGCACTTTTTGTCGTACTTCCGAATGTAAAGCGTGGCGTCAATCAGCGACTCGTGAAAGTAGCCCATATATTTCTTTAATGAAATTTCCCAAAACGCTCTCGCCCTCCTGGAAAAACATTTATCTTCGTTACCTGACTTTTTATGAAGTTTATTTCCAACTGTCAAATGCGGGATTTTACGAGCGGAAATTGCTTAGGTGTTTATGAGCAGATGTGTATTTTCCTATACAGGGTGGAATTACACTGGCCTGCAAAATTAAGGGAACACCTACGAACGAGCAAAAATTTCGGTCATTTTCAAGACTCTGTAACTCAGAGCTTAATGACCATCCAAAAATGTTATACACATCATTTTAAAGAAAAAACTTTCCACTTTTTGATGACTTAAGTAAAAAGTTTCTATTTTTTAAGAAACCCCCCTTTTCCACATGAGAAATGAAAGACCGAAATTTTTCCGTAAAATTTTCATATTTTAAACACGTCCACGGGCCCCAATGATATTTTCTGATTAGTTTCTCCAATTGCATCTTGTAGCATGAACTTTTCTCTATGTGTTCAACTTTAATTAATTTTTTTGTGACAATTTTAAATCAGTGTTGGCCATTCTATCGAACAGACCCAACGTCTGGTGTCATCGGGACGAGTGATATGACGAAAATCAAATTTTGAATTGGGAGTTTGAAGTCGAAATTTCAGTGAAATTGACGCACCTGGAGGTTGTCCTCGCTTTGAAAAACACTTTTAAACGAACCCTCACACTGCCACTCATTGTCTGTAAGATTTTCACCTTCACAGGTCGATGAAGGATGTTCACCTTTTAAATGCAGAGACTCAAGGAAAACATTTTTTGATCGTCTTTAAACTTTATCCATGTTTTACTTATAGGTTTTGCCTATAAAAAACGTTAACATTACAATGTTAACGTCCATGTCCTCAACGAAATTAATCCAATAAAAAAGTCAAGCGATTAAAAGTTGCAATGAACTGAATTGTAAAGCATGTCCTAAGATTTCTTATGCCGTAGACTAAATGCACATTGCTATTTGCTACCGGAAGGTACGAGTGTCCAAAGGCAAAGGTGCGATTTTTTCTTTAATTGTCAATAGGTTAGTTTAAAATTGTCACAAAAAACTGAATTAAAGTAGAACACATAGAGAAAAGTTCATACTACAAGATGCAATTGGAGAAACTAATCAGAAAAAATCATTGGGGCCCGTGGACGTGTTTAAAATTTGAAAATTTTACGGAAAAATTTCGGTCGTTCATTTCTCATGTGGAAAAGAGAGTTTCTTAAGAAATAGAAACTTTTTGCTTAAGACATCAAAAAGTGGAAAGTTTTTCCTTTAAAATGATATGTATAACATTTTTGGATGGTCATTAAGCTCTGAGTTACAGAGTTTTGAAAATGACTGAAATTTTTGCTCGCTCGTAGGTGTTCCCTTAATTTTGCAGGCCAGTGTATATTGTAACAATTCAAAACGAGGACTATAGAAATATTTCCTTATTATATCTCTTATCCCGGAATTGAACCTTAAATGAACAGCATCTATATTTGTAATTAAAGGTGCTTATGTCTCTGGTGATATTATGTATTATGTAGTGGCTCGTGTCGTAATCGTCCTAGGAGGTTCTAGTTGTGTTTATCCGTAGGCAAGTCCTTCAAGCAGTATAGAATAATGCAATATAAAGTTCAATGGATATTTTTCAGAGCAGACTCATAGCTTCAGGGGAAAGAAGACAATTCAAAGATGTTCATACCTGATAAATTTTCTTAATTTTTGTTAGCATGTAATATGGCCCTCAGCCAATAGGTACGCAAAAGTTTTGTCTCTACTTTTATCTTTGTGACTGATTGTCTTTGTATGGTCTTCAGCGACTGATGATGACCCGGGAGGGTTGAAACCGGTCGCCTAAATATATTATATTAACAAAGAAACAACCTCTCTATTCACTAATATACCTCACCTTGTTGGGACATTCACGATTCATATATGATTACCTATTACTCTTAGGATTAGTTCAAGCCAGGTCATTACAAAATAAAATTGCAAAAAATTTGTAGATTGGAAATTTAATTGAATTAAATTTTTAATGTTACCCAGCATAAACTAATCCTAGAGTACATAGCCGAACTAAACAAGTTTCTAAGTAAATTTCAAATTAAGCTAAAACACTAAAAGTTTTGATAACAACTTAAAAGCAATCTAGAAACGGTCTGATTAAATTGGAGTGGTGTGATTTTCCCTCAAGGTGGCCGTGATCTCTTGAGCGAGCAGGTAAACCACCGACTAAGCAAACAGTTTACTCAGATCGAGGCAAAAGAAATACAGGAAAATACACGACCTAATCATAATTAGTGCAGCGACGTCGCAGGGAAAGCAAACAGTAAACAAGGAAAGCGGGACCGCAAATAAAATATCAGTTTTATGCAAGGGCAAACAGAGTAGCGAGCTTTATTCTCATCAGGCCAGCCGGCGAAAGGATGGATAACTATCCGAGCTTTTTCCTTCCTTTGTCACTGACTCTCGATTCGTTTTGTTTCTCCCTTTAATTGTCCGTTAATAGACTATACGGACTATTTTTAACTACAATCGACTAGACTGCTGCAACTTGTTGGGCCGTTCGAGGGCGCCACTTGCCGCGCTTGCAAACAAAGCCAACCTTCCTTTATGAGGAGAAACAAAGCGTAAATAAAACTGGTTACGTAATAAAAAGCTATCCCGCGGTTACCAGTTATTGTTCCTTTTTAGTCACCCGTTAACTGCAGTCATCTGATAAGAAGCAAATTATTGTTCTGCGTCGAGCAAATTAGTTTTTTAAAGGCGCTGAAGACTTGAAACAAGTGCTTTTTTTATTTGTTTTCAGTGTTTGGTTTTTATTAAAACGGGATATAAAACCTTTTTCAAGGATGTTTCTGATAGAAAATTATAATGTGGTATGAAAATTATAATGTTCAGTTAGTAGTAGTATAGCGCGTCTCACATGTAAAGATCCCATGCACGTCACATGCGCAGAAACCAAGTTTCGTTCCCGCCACGTTTTTTCACTATGTTCAGTGGCGTCTGCTGATTTTGTGCAACAGGTGAAAATGTCGCAAAAGAAAGTAGGCATAAAAGGCATGATAATTCGAAGTCATGGCAGGGAAATCGTTCACAATGTTGCTAAGTTTATGAAACAAGAAGCGGAGGAAGGTTTGCAAATCCCGTTGCAAAATCACAGGTTAGTATCAAAACATAACCTAACATCAAACATAGATCTTCCCTTATTTTCTTATATATTTACTACATACAACAGTATTGTAAAACGGATAATATTTATTCACTGAATTTCATACCAGTCATTGCAATCGTGTTTTAGAGAAAGGACTGCAACTGGCTGCAACTGGTGTATCAAAAAAAAACATACACAACGATAGAGAAGGAAGCAAGGAATATAGAAGCTGGTTCGTCGACTTCCAAGGGACCAAGGCTTTGTACCAAATGGTCTGCTAATCTTTTGATCAGGTAAATTAATTTAAATATCACAATTATTTATTTTAATTATTTGCTTACATATTAGTAACTCATATGCCTTGCAAATACTTCTTATTCATTTTAATCTGCAAACGAAAACTATCTAACGTATAGACAACTTTAAGTGTAGCATACTTCTTATAGGGATGTGTGCAAATTCCTTTCGAACGTTAGTATTGCACAAATATGAAAGTATTCGGTACCAAATGAAACGTTAAACAATGCTACAATTTCTCGTGGCCTATTTTATTTACATAAGATAGTTCATCTTTGTAAAGCAGAGTCCAAATGAACTACCAATGTAAATCAGAAATACTTCACCAAAGAAAAATTCAATACACAAGCCATGAGCTCTGTTTAACATAACATTTGGTGCCAAATACGTTGATATTTATATAAAAAATAACGCTGTAGATCGTTCGCAAGAAATTTACATAGATCCCCATAAGAAATACATTAGCTACACTTAAAGCTGTCCATATGTCAAATAGTTTTTGTTTGCAGCCTTAAATAATTTTTTTGACCTTTATTGCTATAACATTATATCATATATTTCCAGGTACTAAAAATAGACATTACCATGATGAAATTGGCCATGGGAATTTCATAAAGTGGATCACAAAACAATTCATTCCTAACTTACCCGGCAGAATTGTATTGGTTCTGGATAATGCTTCGTACCACAACGTACATAAGCAAAAAAATATTACAATGTCCGCAAGAAAGGGGGAAATGGTAGCATGGTTAAATAGTCATGAAATCCCATTTGAAGTCACAATGAAGAAGCTGGAGCTCTATGAATTAATGGTCACACAGTCTTACGCCTGCCTCCATACCATCCAAACCTGAACCCGATAGAACGTGTTTGGGCTACCATTAAAAATTGGGTAGGAAGTCATAATACTACGTTGAAACTAGAGGATTTAGAACTTCTGGCACGACAGAAATTTGCTACTGTCAAAGCGGAGGAATGGGAAGCTCACTGTGACCATGTCATCCAAAATGAACTCAGGTATATGAGTAAAGACGACCTTTTTGATGAAGTGGAAGATGAATGGGAAGAACAAGTTTACAGTTCGGATAGTGATATGTCCCAGTCTTTGGAATCGGAAGAAGAAGAAGAACATTATTCAGATTCCGAGTAATATAAAATTCAATGCAATTTGTATTGTTGATTTTATTTTTGTAATTGTTAACTTTCGGACGTTTGTGTTTATTTAGCATGTTTGTTTTAGACTGGGTTGCCAATAACTAAATGTGTGTGGTGCCTCTTTTAGATTTATTTAGTTTTAGTCAGTAAAACCTCTCATTTTTTAGCTGAAGATCTTCGAAACGTAAATACATATGTAAAATCAACAGAATTCGCATCTTTAATTTCAATCTAAGATTATGATAAAATATATACTTTTGAAAAAATTTCATGTCATAACTATTATAAAAATGTATTGTTTTTTTACTTTAGTTTATATTAGCGTGTAAGTACAATAAAACACTGAAGTTAGTGTTATTTTTGAATTGTCATCGCACTGACCCTCCATCCTTATAGGAAAAAACCGTTTCTGCAAAGTATGTGCTGGTTTCATTAGATAATATTAGTTTAGTCATTTTGTCGTTATTCTAATAGAACATGCGGGAAGTATTTCCTTGGATGTTATGAAATGAATCTGTATCTCCTCGGTTTTTACTTTTTTTTAGTTCGTCTACTAAAGGAAGTAAAAGCTGAGGAGGTACAAATTCATTTCATAACATCCATTAATTATCTCGAAGGATCACAAAAAGAACATAAAAGGTACTTTCTTCTAAATTTATATCCAAATTTGTTTACTAGACGTATTTTCAATCAAACATGTATACATAACCTCAATACATACTTCAATTTCCGTAGTTTATTTTAATATTGCCTACGGCACTGGTACATCGCATCATAACCCAGTCCGGGCACAATTGATGACGTGCATGGGATCTTCATATGTGAGACGCACTCTATCTATATATATTTTTTTTATAGAGCAGATGCCAACTTTAAAAATAGTTGGTGGAAAAAACAATTATATTAGATTTGCAACAACACCAGGTATAATATTTTTTGTAAGCCGATTAGTTTATTTTTGTGCAAATTTTTTTGTTTTTAAATTGAATTTAGGACGCCCCGGCTTTGCGTCGTTAATTGAAGTTAATTCCTACATTTTTTTATTTCCAGACACTGCGAGTGTTTTGAGCGGGGACTCGGTGAGTGAGGAGGGTGTTGAAAGCACAACCGCCAAACTGGCCCATCAGTTCTGGATTTCGTACCCGCCGCCGGGGGCGGGAAGCTCCACCAGCTCTAAGGACAAAGAGAAGGAGAAGAGTCAACAGTTGGAAGAGGAGAAGCAGAGGGCTTCGTCAAGGGAACAACGTCAGCTCGACTACGACGCAGCTCTGAAGGTAATGTTCGGTTTATGTTTTAAACATTTTTAGGAAGGAAAAAGTTGAAAAATAACCCTTAAATACTATTATGTAGGTACTATGAATGTATTATTCAGAGCATGTAGATAGTACAATAGAATACGCAAAAAGAATTTTCTAAATTCCAGAAGTTGTGTCATTCTTTATAGCGAAGAATTTTTAGAAATTGAAATATTATATAATTACTTATTTTCTTAATCCCATCCTTTTTCATTAGTATGTGATTATGTTTATAAGCCTTCTTTCTTATCTTTAATTACAGAGTCCTTATCCTCTATTCTTCTTAAAAATTTGCTTTGCAACGTATTTATTAGGCATTTATATTATCTCTCTATTCTGCTTTTCTTAGTTATATTCGTCTTCCTTCTTTGCATCCTCATTTTTCAAAAATGAAACCTTCCTGTGCTCCTGTTCAATCAGTTTGATTTCAATTATCACTGGTTTAAATGACACAAATGTGATTTATTCTTTTGGTATGGTTAATCCACTCGGAACAGTACCGCTTATACATATAAAAACACTAATTGTCTATAAATCACTTTTTAGTAACACAAAACTTGAGGACAGATAAAACTAATATATTTTTAAATCCACTAAAGAAATAATGTTATACGGAGTCTATAATGTGAACTCTTCCATATACCTATCAGTATTAACAAATAATTTTGTCAAAAATTTAGAGAATTTATCTTTTAAACATAATATTAAATTGTGAAGAAATTTGTAGATCATATTTTTTGTAACATGGTGCTGTTATATTAATACACTAATAATTTACATAAGAACATAAAATTTACAATAGAAAAAGAAAACAATAATATGGTAAATTTTCATGATACATACATATACAGAAAATCAATTAGCGATATAATTCCAACCGACTCACGTCATTACATTAATGTTTAATGCATCACCAAAAGAAAAAAATATGGAGTCGGCTCCATACGATTTTCACGTATATAAACATAGAATTATTAAAAAATTCACCGTCGGTATATTATTTTAATAATTCCACAATAATTTAATAATATCTAAACTCACTGCAACGAATTTTGGAACTCTTTATAAGAACCGTTTTCCACATCTCGTCTTCCAAATATCCACCGATCTGATAACACAATCGCAAATCTGATCTGTCCTCGCCATCCACTTATCAATCTCGATGAACTAATGACATCCACTGGAAACTGATGATGCGGCTTCGCACTAAACGGAAGTTAACTGATATTCGCACGTAGTGTCAAACGTGCTTGAACAAATAACTCCCTAATTGTACAAATAGTGGCACATAATAAAGTAACCCTTTACAAATTCGGTCCACAAGTCAATTTCGTATAAACAATGTTGTTTCCCATTAGAATTTAATAATACAGGAAACACATGCCGCGCGGGAACAAATTGTTAAATTTTCCGCGTAATTGGTCAAAAGGTTCAAATAACCATTAAAAATCAACGCGTTGAAAATAACCCGCCCCAACAATTCCTTGCAGGGTTATTAAAACATTTTTGCTGTGTTGGGGGCGGTTTCTATAGAATGTTTATCTGACACGTTAAATTTTACGGAGGCGTGAAATTTGCTGGTTTATAGGTTTCTATTATTGAATAAGTTCACGAACACCTTTTCATTCTGTTTAGGACAAATCATTAGGCTAGTTCATGATGTCCTTTAAGTAAACCATTAGGGTTTTTAATTACTTCGGAAATACGAGCAAAGTTCGAGGCAGATGAGGCATGCAGTAAGCAAGACAGTTTACATTTAATGTGCAATTGTGAAATTGTATTTCCGTGACGGGGCACTTTGTACATGACCTACTTATAGAAATGAGAATCGTTCCACTCAGCTTCTCATTTAGATTTTAATATTGGTGGATGGAGATTCGCAGTACGTCGATTTCGACCGGTCAAGGTTGCACCACAATCTGAATATTGAATTTGGTACATACTGCTGGAGATGATTTTTCTGGAACGTCCTTTCGAGATGCCTTTATGAAATGTCTTTGTCTAAACGAAATTCCTTTTCCAAAATTGCTTCCCGAATTCCCTTTGTAAAATAAACCTGCAAATTATTATTATTTTTATTATTGCAATATCTTTCGATAAAAGTCTCATTTTAAGTAAAGGCGCCTCCTGCGGGCCAAACTGAATTCTGCAGGAAATAAAGAAAAAGCAATTATTTTTTTGTACTGGCCTACATCCGATATACTTCCAGCAATTTAATCTTTATTGCTGCTATTTTGGCTATAACGCCATTTTGAGTTGATTAGTCCCTTAATTGTTTGTGGAAGTGAGGTCGTTATGTGGGAATGGTATAATTGCTCACGAAAAACGAATTTATTTCTAAATTTTCTTTTACTGCGAATAATAAATAAGGGTTATGTCGATAATGCCTTATTATAAGCGTCTGTAAACCTTCAGCGGCAAACAAAATGAAACTTTACGGTTCAATAAAAAGAAATTCTTATAAATAAATAGTCGAGTGTTTACAGCAATTTGTAGATGGAAACTTTCCTTCAGCTAATTTACGATACTATAAAGATTTTAAATAAAAAATGAAGTAATCGGTGTACAACAGGCCAAGAATAAAAGGTGCCGTAAAGTTGCGGTAAAATATAGGCTTTGGGAGCGCGAAAAGGTGTTTGAAAGAAGCGGCGCATTAAAAACAGCGAGGTTGTCCGCTAGTACGAAGAGATATTACGATTGTACACTGTAAGAAATCTAGGGAAGAGCACTTGGTACGTAGATATGAAAAAAAATTGCACCATTTCTTTGCAAAACCATATTAAAAGATGGGCAAATAAAAGATTAGAGGGCGAAACGTCGAAAAAATAAAGAAAACAAAAAAAATTGTTCAATTAATGGTTTTAAAACAAGGTCCAGTCATAGGTATACAAGATTATAAAAGATAAAAACAAAAACGTGGAGTCAAAAATTGAAATAAAGTAAAACTTAGCAGTTTTTAGCTACGACTACAGATCGCTGCTATTAACATTTGATAGAACCATAACCTAAAATTATTTCTATTGCAGGACTACCAACATACGAGATTGGTTATTTTTTTTTAATATGATACATTTTGTTTTCAAGGCGCAGCACAGTGGGACGAGCTATAGGGAAGACCGGACATCCGTTAATATCCTCGCTTATACTTATCCTAGAGCATTGCTTCTGGTGTCATTTTAAAACTCTAGAGCGTAGCAATAAACACCTGATGATTTAAAAAAGTCAATATTAAATTGTACCTTGAAAATATTTTTAAAAACATGTACTGTGCC
>JAWQRP010003052.1:0-14141 GCA_033557875.1 Quadriops clusia | reverse complement strand
TTTATAATGATTTTTACAATTAAAAATTTACAATTATTAAAAACAAGGAGTAAGACTAAAATTAAATTCATTTCAATTCAAATTAATCTCAAATTCAAAAAATATGAAAATATCTCTACTACTATTATGTTCTTCTGTTCGCTGCTATATACATTAGATACTGCTGCATAAATTTTTAGTGAACATGATAATATGTATATGTCGAAATCATAAGATTAAATGTATATGTAGGATAAAATGTATGTGTATATGGTAATATGTACACGTGTACATGGTCAGATGTATATGTGCACATGGAAATAAGTATACGTGTACATGGTAATAAATATATGTGTAGTTAATTAATAATAACAAGTTTTAATATTCATTTTTACATTAATTGCAAGTGTTTGATGCAACCTCCAAACTAATTCCTGGAATATTCGAGGGTAGTTTAGCAGATTTTGGCAGTTTCGACGAATGTCTAGCCGCTGGAAAATACATTTCTAATGGAGAAGAGCCAGTTAAGGGGAAATATTGCTTGGGACTTATAACTATGGTCTTGGGTTCCCCTGCTGGGAAAAACGTTTGTATCTTGACAATTACATAAATTCAGGAAAACTAAAATCATATTTCAGGCTTCCAAAATTCTGAAAAGTCACAAACCTGACTTGCAATGGAAGCAACCAAAGGCAGCAACTATTATGACGTGGTTTTGGTCATATTGTATTCCTCATATGTGCAATGAAGAAGAAGCTGCAAGTTATCTAAGTGCTCTAATACAGTCGTTAGGGGTGCCAGCGATGATTACAGGTTTGGATAATAAAATTGTTTGCCAGACTGAGGATGATGCGTATAAGCCTTTGGATGCGGATGCAGTTTTAACAATGTAAGTGCATAATTTAATTGTTTAAAATTTGTTTAATTGGTTAAAATTTGTTTCATTGTTTAAAATTTGTTTAATTGTTTAAAATTTGTTTCATTGTTTAAAATTTGTTTAATTGTTTAAAATTTGTTTAATTATTTAAAATTTGCCTAATTTGTACAGATGTTTTTTCGGAATAATAATAGCTCTAATGGTTGGTCAAACAATCTACGACATCGTTCTTTATTATACAGAAAGAAAACCTAAACATGAGTTACATATATGTTTCTCAGTTTTGAGCAATGGTAGAAAACTATTCAAAGTTGCCAAAAGGGATGAACAGCTTCAATGTCTTGATGGTTTGAGAGTTATAAGCATAATGTGGGTTGTATTGGGACATAGAGTTTCTGCAATATCCAATGTTTTTGGAGTTATTAACAGTTTGGATTTTGTAGAGGTGAGCGTTTTACAAGAGCAATTTTTAAACCAAAATTGAAAAATGAATTTTAGTGGACAGATAAATTGTACAGCATGTACATTGGGGCAGCTCCTTTGGCAGTGGATACGTTCTTTCTAATGGGAGGAATTTTGGTATCTTATGGGTTTATGAGAGCCTCGGCTAAAGGGGTTTGTTTCAATATTCCCATGTATTATATCCATCGATATATTAGGTACAAATAGTGAATTACAAGAAACTTGTTTTTATGAATTTACATATATGGAAATTTCAGGCTTACACCACCTATAATTGCTTTGCTTCTGGTCAGCTTGAGCCTTCTTCCTTATTTAGGAAGTGGGCCAACTTATTACACTTTTCTTGAGACTGATCAAGATAGTTGTAAAGAATTTTGGTGGAGCACTTTGCTTTATGTCCAAAATTGGGTAAATGTGAACAAAATGGTAAGTAAACATAATCATTAACTCTAGAGTATTTAATGAATTTCATTAATTAATTCCAGTGTATTTCAATCACGTGGTATTTAAACGTAGACATGCAGTTATTCATTCTTTCACCACTGGTCCTTGTTCCTTTGAAAAAATATCCTAAGCATACTATAGGAACGGTAATCATGTTGATTATAGTAAGCATGGGCATTTGTTATTATGTAGCTACGGAATACAATCTTTATGCCGTATCTACGACTATTACAAGAGATGATGTTATGAATTATGCAGTTTATTACATGGTGCCCCACACCAGAGGTAACGTCTGGTTGATTGGATTTATTTACGGGTATTTTATCCACAAAATCAAAAGCAAGGAGATACGGTTTAATCCTAATAAAATCACTGTAGCAGCATTGTGGATGATAAGTGGTGCTCTTGCCCTTACTTGCATCTTTGCTGGCCATAGCACCTTGAGAGGTCCCGATTACGATAAATTGGGTAATGCAATGCATATAACGTTTATTAGGCCAGTTTGGGGATTGGCAATTGGATGGTTAATCCTAGCATGTGTGTCAGGATATGGTGGCCCAATCAATTCCTTTCTGTCCTTGCCAATATTCCAAATTTACAGTAGGATATCGTATTGCATTTACCTCCTTCACGTACACATTATGTATAGAAGTTTGCGCTCGAGGAGGATAAACCATTACTTCAGTGACTATGAGATGGTATAAACATTATTTTTCAAATAATTACATTATATTAATTTCATATGTTTTAATTTATTTTAATTTAATTATAGGCCTATTATTTCTGGGGGGAGTGGATTTTTACATCGGTCGTGGGTTTAATATGGTCTTTAGCCTTTGAATCACCAATAATAATTTTAGAAAAATATTTATTTGGAAGTTTGCTAAAAGGTACTGTTATTATACGTATAAATTCTCGTTTTAAATAATTTAGGAAAATATTTATTAAATTGTCGTTTTTTATCGCAGGGAAATCAACGAAAAAACCAGACCAAGAACAATGCGATGACAATAAACAGGGGTAATTGATGATTATATAAAATTGAATAAATAGTTTAATACGGTCATGTCGTTTTTTTTAATTTGCAAAGAATAGAACAGAAAAGGAAGGCTCAAACGTGCTTCAATTTATTTACGTTTGCAAGTGTATTGTTTGTAGTATCGAGGCTGAAATTCATTTTGAAAATAGTGAAATATTTTTGCAAAAATGCTTTACAGCCTCCCGTTCGTGTTAATCTTTCTTTGTTATTTGTATCATGTCGATTCCATGCGAATAGCGGATTTTGACCATCCGAAAGCTTTGGAAATCTATATTACTCACAATTACAAAGGTCCCCCCTTTGATTATGATTGTGTTTCTGGCCACGCGATGATGCTTCAAAAGAAGATTTTTAGCAAAGATCCCCTTTATGGACAACGTAAGTTTATCTATAGAAATTGTTTGATAAGTCACATTTTATAAAAGAAAATGTTTATAAAATAAAATAAAGATGTTTTCTTTAGAATATTGTTCGGAATATTGTTCGAAGTGTTGTTCGAAAAATTGTTCGAAATATTGTTCGAAATATTTTGTTCGAAATATTTAATCCATATCCTGTCATAAATTGTATATATAAGTTAGGCAGTCATTGGTTGGAGAGTACAGTCCTGGAATCGGTACTTTTTCAGTGAGTTTTTTTCTGCCAAAAAAATTAGTAACTACATCTTGGGATAAAGCAGTACGTAAAGTTTAAAAAGAATTAAAGGCGAGCTAATGAAAAATTTTCAAAATGTACGGCAAGTGTCTCTCCATTTTAATTTTGTGTATTTGTGTGAATTTGACGAGCAGCGAAACTTATTTCGAGGAATGGATGAAACAGAAAGCAAAAGAAATAATGGATAGGAACTCCCGCATTAAGATGCCGAACATGATCGATGGTTTCGACAACGATTTCATTGATTACAGGGCGACTCCTTATGATCCAGATATTCCCTTTCATATCGACACCTGCGAGAGGTCCTGGAGTGTATTTAAATTTAGCGCGAACTTTCAGACTTTAATGTTTATTCAGAGTAAGTCCAAAAAATTGAACGACCTCATTAAATTTTTACCGTTAAATTTGTACAAATTTGTACTAAAGTTTTTGATAATGTTGTGTTCCTAATTATTTTTCTTTTCAGTGCTGGACGCCACGGCGAAGCTACAATCAGGTGTGGTAACCTCAGGGAATATGATGAACTTTGGAGATTTCGAGGGATGTCTGAATATTTCACATGAGGTGGACACGAATTCCAAAATATATAATACTCTGAATGGGAAATATTGCCTTGGAGAAGCCATTATTCCGAAAGTAAGCTATTTTTGCAGACGTTAGCTGTTCCTGTTAAATTTACCTATTTTTGCTAAAGTTATCTATTTTTACAAGATGTAGCTATTTTTTTACAAGTAAACTATTTTTACAAGTAAGCTATTTTTACAAGTAAGCTATTATTACAAGTAAGCTATTATTACAAGTAAGCTATTTTTACAAGTAAGCTATTATTACAAGTAACCTATTTTTACAAGTAAGCTATTTTTACAAGTAAGCTATTTTTACAAGTAAGCTATTTTTACAAGTAAGCTATTTTTACAAGTAAGCTGTTTTTACCAGTAAACTAATTTTACAAAAGTTACCATTTTTATAAAAAATATAGGTTTCAAAATATTATCTTTTAATGCTATTTTTAATGTTTTAAATTGATTTTCAGAAATTCCTAGCCACCTTGAATTTGTACAACTCGGAACCCATCCACATAAAATGGGCCATTTGTATCCCACATCTTTGTAATTCCAGTAAAACTTTAGAGGCCTACGCCAACTTTTACATGACAGTGATTTTGAAAACTAACGAACATGGAATTTCTTTTAAATTCAACAACGAGGATTGCCAAGTGAAGAAATCTGAGAATGGATATAGCGATCCTCTTGTAATAACAATTATGTATGTTTGTAATTTGTTAATTATATTTATAATATATAATTAATTATTTATATAATTAATTATTAATATAATTATTTATATAATTAATTATTAATATAATTATTTATATATTAATTATTTATATAATTAATTATTTACATAATTAATTATTTACATAATTAATTATATTTTAGAATCTAACAGTTGGATTACTAAAATCAAACTCTATTGGTAATTAATAATTAAATTAAATAATTTTGTTTCAGAATTATGGCATGTTGGGGAGTTCTCGTATTGTTATCTTCTGCGTATGAACTCATATGCAGTTGTATGGGACATCAGAGTAAGTTTCCTTATATTTAATTGTATATCTTGATTAATATATTTAATATTATTTAATACGAAGGTTGTAGATTGTTATTACATAAAAGCAAATTCATTGACACTAAGTACAATTATACACGTGTTCATGTGCTTGGCGTGACTAATCGTTCACCTTTTACGAATAAGCTTCATCTCAGGTAATTTTTTGTTGTATAATTGTACTTACTATCAATGAATTTGTTGTTATAGAATAACAATCTCTAGCCTTCATATAAAATAGTTGATAGTTTTCTTTTTATCTATTTCTAAATTTGCTAATAGTTTCATTTTGTATTACATTGATATTTTTGATATAACTATGTGTACTTACCTGCGAAAAGGATGATTTTGCTAATGATATTTTCTAATAATCCAGAAATAGATGAACAGTTGAGTAGATCTTTATTCATCTCGTATACATATTTCACCTGTAAAAAACGAAAACAAAAAGATGTGTAAGGATATAATCAATTATTGATTTTAGGATAAGTTTATCAAAACTTTCAAGGCTGTTTTTTTTCAATTCTGATATTGATGATATGTTTAATTTAAGATGTACCTATTTATTACGCATTTTATTACTATTATACATCATCATCTAATTTTAGTGGCAGACTTTCCTGTCGAGGAAAACCTTCCCTTATGCAAAAACATCGGACGAATAATTTATTCAATGTTCAAGAGTCTCTCCATTTTCGAAAACACAAAGCGATTATTTTCATCAAAAGCGAAATACCTGGAAGAACAGATCACTTGCATCGACGGACTTCGATTCTTAAGTGTACTCTGGATCATTCTAGGAACAAGACATGAAATTGTTGAGCACGCACCCAACTTCGTAACCAATGCTTTTGATATGAACACGGTTGGTTTGAACAAATTAGTAATTCTCTTCCTAGATTAATAATACTTTCCCAATTAATAATACGTCTCCCAATTAATAATACGTCTCCCAATTAATAATACGTCTCCCAATTAATAATAAATAGTAGTTAATAATAATAGATAGCAAATAATAACAAATAGCAAATAATAATGAAATAATAAATTTACTTATTAATCTTAGGACTACAGAAGTTTAACGAGTTTATAAAAATTCTACGTAAATACTTACTAATAAATAAAATGACATTTTTTTTTAAAGTTAAAATCTAATCCAAAATTAAATTTCAAAGTTAAATTTTTCTTAGATGACTACATATTGCATTAGATGGACTTAGATTAATAATGGTCTCTATTTTTCCCGATTTGCAAATTGTTTACTAGTTGAACAAGGTCGGTTAACTTTACGTTACTACGTGTGAGTGACCTAACCGACCTTGCTCAACCAGAAACAATTTGTAAATAACAAAAAATACCTATATAATCCACTATTAATCTAAATTCATGTAGAGCAATATGTAGTCTCCTAAAAAAATTAACAATAAAATGTAACTAAGGATTAGTTTTTAACCTTTTAAGAGAATATATCCTTTTATTTATTAGTATGTACAATTTTTGTAAAATTGTTAAACTTCCTGAAGAACCTGTAGTCACAAGAATAACAAATAAATCATTACAATAAAAGGTTAAAGATAAAAGAAAAACAATAAGTAAATAATAAATAATAATTCCAAATTTCTTTTAGACAATGCGAGCCGATATCCATAGACTCACAGATTCCTACGCCTATGGCTTGGACACCTTTATGATCATCAACGGCTTTCTTTTATTCTTTAATGCTAGACGATATATCCATGGGGAAATAAGACGGAGGCGACCTGAGAACCCAGCTGAGAACCAAGATGAGAATCAAGATGAGAACCAAGATGAGAACCAAGATGAGAACCCAGCTGAGAACCAAGATTTGAACCCAGCTGAGAACCAAGATTTGAATCAAGATGAGAACCAAGATGAGAACCAAGCTGAAGAAGATGAAGAGGAGGAACGCTTCAACATTTTTATATATCTGCTTAGGAGATTATTTAGGTATTTCACCTGCTCCTCTATATTGTTGATTTATTTTATCTTATTAAACTATTTCAACACTCTTTTCTTTCATCAGATGTACATTATTCATGATGGCGCTTACATACCTCTATACCGTTCTTTTGCCCGACTTAAGTACAGGACCAGTTTATCCAATTTTTCTACGCGAAAACAATAAAGTTTGTAGAAATTGGGGATGGATTCCCACATTGTTCTATTGCCACAATTATTATCAGAACCCAAATAACATGGTAAATGTCCAATAGTACTCTAATTGTAACTATAAACTTAATGTTATAACTATTTCTATTTCAGTGCGTACGACCATCCTGGTATTTAGACGTCGAGGTTCAACTACATATTCTCGGCTTGATAGGAATTCTTCTTTCCAAATTTTTGCAAAGCAGGTGTTGCCCAAGAAAGACGATTATGTTCACTTATGCACTGTTTATCGCCCTAGTGGGAATAATTGTACAAGGGGCAACTTACAGTGTGGGTTATGTTGAACCCACGAAACACTGGGCAACATATTTCAACATGGTGCCATTTTTTATCGGTGGTGCCTTTGGTTGTATGTTCTACGACAAGAGGAAAACTGGAGCACACCGTATATTAAATTTCGACGATGACTATATACTAAGAGAAGAACTAGTAAGTGTAATTTATGGTTCCTAGTCCAAATATCGTGGCTTTAATAAAATGTATTTTAGGGACATGTAAGATTTTTCAAATATGGTGGAGTTTGGTTGATAGTATTTGTCTTCCTACTCTGTTGCGTAATGTTCAGGACGATTTTCCCATATTATCTATATCTCCTTCTTAAGGTATTCTGGGCCTTGTGTGTATCGTTGGTAATATTCCTGTGCGATTCGACAATTCCTAGTAAGTAGTTATTAATATTGAACATATTTGTATAAGAATTTATTTTATTTGCATTTAAATTTATTTAAAAAGTATTTTATTTAAAAAGTATTTTATTTAAAGATTATTATATTTACACGTTCAAAAAACTTTTATTTCAGATATTGTTGGAAGATTCTTATCATTGAAGATTTTCCGGGGATTATCACAATTAAGTTTAAAAATGTACCTCCTCTCAGAAGTATTTATTTTACTAACAATTTATACCAAATTGAAGCCAATACCTCACAGCGAATTCAGCATGGTAATTTTTTTCTTGCTTTTAATTTCTTAGTGCAATAATAAAAACTAATAAAATTAATTAAAGTGCAATACAATTAATTAAATACATTCAAAAATTTCAGTTCCACATGGCTTTTGGGGACATCTGCGTCATCTGGGCAATTGTAATGATTTGGACCGTCTTTATAGAATTCCCTATTATGCGCGCTGGGGAACCATTCCGTAAGATAATTTTCATTATCTATTTTTCTCTTAATTCTCAAAACTAATTTTTTGTTCTTTATTCTTCTTTAGTTGATTTTTGCACGTGGGTCGACACTAAACTGGAAGCCGCATATCCGACTTTCCACCATTTCATTTGGTGCAATAGAACAAATGAGCTAGAAAGGGGAGAGCCACAAATGGAAGAAATAGAATTGAATTAAAAGCAAAATTAAGCTTCCCTTTAATTCTCATTTGCCCTTTAATTCTAATTTTAAGTTTAATTGTAATTTTAACTGTGATTGTAATTTTACCTGCGATTGTAAGTTTACCTGCGATTGTAATTTTATCTGCGATTGTAATTTTAATTGTAATGGTAATTATAACTGTAATTGTAATGTTTAACCCCGTTACAAATGAATTGTAATTTTAAAGTGATATTACCATATTAGTATTAACGTAATGGTGTTGTGACAAGTCCGATCTAAAATCGAACAATTCTTTCATTAGTCTAAACAAATCGACAAAATGTTAATATATGTAGATAAGCGAAACGACTACGTAATTTGAAAAATAAACAAATTATTTACAAGGACGTTCCGACTATTATTATTTCATTTTGCCGCAGAGCACAAGCTTTGCGGTTTTATAAAGATTTATTTTTTTACAACCAGAAGATTACAATCATGTCCATAAACTCGTGTGAAAAGTGGGACAATCACCCGGAGTTCGTCCAAGTGCATTTCGACAACAAATTAATTCTACCTATGTACAAAATGTTTAGTCGTTATCTTGCTTCCATTGGGGAATTATGTATTGCATTTTTGTTGCGGCTGTTTCGTTCATCTCTTTGATAACTTTCACAAAAGCTGACTCCTTTATTGGTGCCATTGAAAGTTGCATCATTGCCAATATTACTTCATCAGAGTGTTCCCAACAGTTGGAGCAATATGTTTCTTCGTACAGGAACGGTGAATTATGGGCGATGCAAAGTAAGTCACTTCTTATCAGTTTTATCCTTGAAAGTGCACAAAATTGGAATTTTAGTATACGATGCTTCCCCAAAGTTGGATTCCGGATTCTACTCCGGAAGCAAAACATTTTTGGGAGACTTCGACCTCTGTCTGTCGGTTTGGGAACCAACGATCGACTCAGAAATTCTTGGACAATATTGCCTAGGAGAATTGAAGGCCACGAAATATCAAAATTCACATTCTGGGATCAATTCCTCCATAACATGGTCCTTGTGCATCCCAAATAAATGTAATGCTTCAGACGTTAATATAATATTAACTTCAATATTAAACAACCACCAAATTTCGAATTTAGAGCCACAGTTTCACGATATTGGATGCCAAATAAAAAGTGGTCCTGTTGAATTTGATACTTGGGCACTAATTGCAGTGTAATAGAACAATTTAACTTCACATATAACCAATTGTTTGATTTTGTATCATTTTTACTATCAATTGATCTAATTTTAGGTCTGTTTTTCTCCTGATAACAATTCTCGTTGTTTTATCAACTGGTTACGAAACCGTGTCCTATTATTCAAACAATCTTCGGCCTAAAAATGCATTATTGGCCTTTTCTTTAATTGTAAATGTGAAGCTTTTAATAACAACTTATCCCACTAAGGATTCTCACCGATTGGAGTTTTTGGATGGCCTCAGATCCTTGAGCATGCTTTGGATTATATTAGGACACCGTTTTACTGTTCCTTCCAAATCTCTAGGGGCCATAAGTAACACTTTTAAATACACTGAGGTGACTCAATATGATAGATCTCGAAGTTTGGCTAGAAGATTATTAAATCGAAAATATTTTAGTGGAGCCATCATCTTTACACGGAATATTCTAATGGTCTTAGTTTAGCTGTGGATACTTTCTTGGTGGTCACCGGATTTCTTATCGTTAGCGGATTCTTGAAGATGAAATCCAAAGGACTTAGGTTTAAGATTCCTCAGTTTTATTTGCATCGCTACTTGAGGTAATAATATTTTTATTATTATTTATAATTCTTATTTATTATTATTGTAATTATTTATAATAATTTAAACGTATTTTTTCTTTATGATTTGTTAGATTAACACCTGCTAAAGCAGCGTTATTCCTCGTATCTGCCGGACTTCTACCTTTTATAAGCTCAGGACCAGAGTACTTTAAGTTTTTGATTGGATTCCAACAACCTTGCAGGACGTATTGGTGGTCCACCTTATTGCACATTCAGAATTACGTTAACGTTAATAGCATGGTGTGTAAGTTAAATTTAATTTAACTTACAATTAAATGAAAGTTATAAATAATTTTAATTTATAATTAAATTTCTAATTAATTTTAAATTAAATTTCTAATTAATTTTAAATTAAATTTATAATTAATTTTAAATGAAATTTTCAGTGCGTTGGACATGCTTGGTACGTGGATGTAGACATGCAACTTTGCCTATTGTCACCCTTATTGCTCATACCTTTATGGAAATGGCCAAAATCAACAATAGCAGCAACAGTTTTGCTCATTTTACTTTGCATAACTAATGTGTTCTATTTGATTTGGAACAATGATTTATCTCCTTTTAACAAGAAAACTAGGTAAGTACCTACGTATGTTGTTATGTTATCTCATTTTATTTTGTTCATTAGTATTAATTAATAATTTTATGTTTCCTTACAGCACTCAATATATGAATAGTTTTTATCTTCTAACCCACACTCGCGCATCCCCCTGGTTAGTAGGTTTTATAACTGGACATGTTACATTTAAATTCAAGTCAAATATTCCGAAATTGGGAAAGATTGTAACAATGCTCATATGGATTGTTGCTTTAGGAATTTTAGGTTCTTGTGTGTATGGACCGCATTACACCTTAATTATGGATTTTGAAAACAATAAATTGGGGAATGCTTTGTATATTGCTCTAATGAAGCCTGCTTGGGCTATTGCAATTAGCTGCATTATAATCTTGTGCAGTTCAGGAAATGGAGGTATTATTATTATTATTTTTAATAATAATTACATATTATTCATTGATTTTAACATCTAAATAATAGATAATATATTAATTCTTTATCCATTTTTTTGTTTGATACAGGTTTTATTAATTGGTTGCTATCTCTACCTGTGTTCCAAATTTTTCTTCGATTATCCTACAGTATGTATTTAACACACGTAACGTTATTGTTTATGTACATCTACTCCAGACGGAATCAAATTTACTTCAGTGAATTAGAAATGGTGCGTCTATTTTTTTTTGAAAAATTAAATAATATTACCGCAGATATTATCTGTGATGTTACTATTTATTTATTGTATAACTCATATTTAAATAACTTGTTTATTATTACAGTGGCATGCAGCATTTGGGGACGTAGGAAATGCATTAGTGGTGTCAACTGTTTGGACCCTGTTCTTTGAGTATCCATTTGTTAACATAGAAAAATTATTTAATAGAAAAACTGAGAACGTTTCCTTAGAAAATATTGTGCACAAATGATAGATGTAGATATAGTTAGTGTTTCTGGTATAAATTATAGTGGAGAGCATACATTAATTACAGAATTATTTTATTTCTTGCATTATTCAAATAATTTCAAATCAGTTTGGTCGTTACAGTTTCCTACTAACCCAACAGTGCAACGCCTACCTGCTTTTCTTCATCAACGACAGTTAACGTCGTTGTAGTTGACGTTTACCCGCAATTGAGGTTATGTTGCCGTGCTTGTTGTCAATTACTTGTAAGTCAAAAGTTTACTTTACAATAAAGTTCTAAACCCAAAATGGATTTTCAAAATCGCCCTGGCGGTAAAACCGGTGGAGGAGGCGTAGCATCATGGTCGGAAAGCAATCGGGATCGAAGAGAACGTTTAAGGCAGCTAGCTTTAGAAACTATCGACCTACAGAAAGATCCTTATTTTATGAAAAACCACTTGGGCTCGTACGAATGTAAACTGTGTTTAACATTGCATAACAATGAGGGAAGCTACTTGGCTCACACACAAGGCAAGAAGCATCAAGCCAATTTGGCTCGTAGGGCTGCAAAGGAAGCTAAAGACTCCCCCCAACTTTTGGCCCCTGAGAAGCCTCGGGTTGAACCGAAGAAGTTTGTGAAGATCGGTAGACCTGGTTATAGAGTAACGAAGCAGAGGGAACCGGAGACGGGACAGCAGAGTTTATTATTCCAAATTGACTATCCAGGTAAATAATATCTATGTATTATTTTCTTGATTTGAACCCATTTAGTTGTTTTACTAATATAATGATATAAGTAGATCGTACTTCAACTATTTATTTTTTTAATGCACAACCGGTTTCGGGTTATATACCCATCTTCAGGTGTTTACTATAAAAACATGAGTTATTAAATAAATGTAGAAATAAAATATTACTTATTGTTACTTACAATATTAATTATATATGAAAAATATTAAAAATGTCATATGTAATTAAATTATTGATATAAATAACGGAGTGTATTTAATTAGCAATTGTTCGTTTAAACAGTGGATATGTTGTTTTTTTAAACGATGAATTTCCATTGCTTCTAATAAACTGAGTTTAGCTCCTTTATTTTGTTGGTGAAGGAGTTCTGTTGTATTTTTATCAAATTTGTGAAAATGTTCTTGAATATGTTTTCCAAAATTTGATGTGGTATTTCTTGTTAGGTGTTCTTTAATTCTTGTTTCTAATTGTCGGCCTGTTTCACCTATGTATACAGAACCACATTCACATGTTAGTTTGTAAACTCCGCTTTTTTTAAATTTATCTATTATATCTTTATTATTCATCAGTTGTTTGACATTATTATTTGTGTGGAAAGTAGTGTTGATGTTGTATCTTTTTAAAATATTTGCTAATTTATATGTTATAGGTCCTAAGTATGCTAAAAGGTTATATTTAGTAATTTTTATGAAGTTATGGTTATGTAATTTGATGTCTTTTAGTCTATGTTTCTTTTTGTTTTTTGTAATTATATTGTTGATGAAATTTGTTGTGTATCCATTGGCTATGACTATTTGTTTGATTATATTAACCTCTGAATTTCATGTTTTTATATTCATAGGTATGTCGAATGTTCTTTTTATATATGTGTTAAAAGCTGATATCTTATGTGTTTGAGGATGGTTGAATTGATTGTGTATTGTTGTGTCTGGTACTGTAGGTTTTCTATATATATTGTAAAATAATCCTTTGTCATGTCTAGTTATTGAGATGTCTAAGTAATTAATTGTTTTGTTTGTTTCAAATTCTCTTGGAACTTGGATGTTAGGTTTAATGTTATTAAGAAAAGTGACAAAGTTGTTGAATGTATCTGCAGTGTCTGCCCATATTATGAAGATGTCATCTACCTAGCGTATCCATTTAATTATATCGTTGTAATATTGGTTATTTGTATTTAGGGCTAGGTTTTCGAAGTTGTTCATATAAATTTCAGCCATAAGTGGAGATAGAGGGGAGCCCATGCTTAAACCTAGTCCTAAATACAAATAACCAATATTACAACTATATAATTAAATGGATACGCTATGCAGATAACATCTTCATAATATGGGCAGACACTGTAGATATATTCAACAACTTTGTCACTTTTCTTAACAACATTAAACCTAACATCCAATTTACAACAGAATTTGAAACAAACCAAACAATTAATTACTTAGACATCTCAATAACTAGACATGACAAAGGATTATCTTACAATATATATAGAAAACCTACACTACCAGACACAACAATACACAATCAATCCAACCATCCTCAAACACATAA
>JAWQRP010003051.1:0-14145 GCA_033557875.1 Quadriops clusia | reverse complement strand
CTCCAGTTCAACTCATAATGGTGTCGAACGCTTCGAATTGGCTGAGGTTATAGTTGAAGAAGTGCAAAATCGTATGCCGCGCATTGTTGCCTCATAACGCTCCATTTGCAGTTCCACAGCACGATCGGAGGTTGAAAAAAATATAGCCCTCGTATCTAACACTGAGAGCGTCAAATCTGTTTGGCCAAGGGCCACTTCTTATCTGCTTCGCCTTTTTTTTGTATAATTATTGCAGAAAAATTACTACATATCAATTAGACAGCTTTCCCTTACATTTTTCAATAAATGAATACATTGCCAAAGTATATTAAACATTGTAAATGATTATTTCATAATTAGATTATGCCCACTAAGGTGTATGCAATTTGGTAGGGTAAGGAAACACCTTATTTAGTATTTTCTATTCGTTACTCTCCATTATTGGCGCATCATCATCATCATTTTATGTAATAGTCTGCAATATTTGTTTATATTATTAGAAATAAATCTGTAAATTATAACACAAATCTAAAAAAATACCTTAAATAAAGTCGTAGCTGCCGGGGAACGAACCCACGGCCTTCGGTTTAAAAACTAGTGATACTTGGCGCTATAAGCGTCAAGACTATAAGACCAACGGACCTAGTTACCTGGTTCTGCTTTTGCTTGTAAATAAAGCATCCGCGCAGGGTGCCGAGCCATTGCCATGGTTCATGCGCGGGCACTTTCGCAGCTAAACGTAAACGTTTATTTACACATTTATCGATAAATTAATGAATACATCTACCTTGAGGGACGTCTCAACGCAGAATGCCGGTCCCAAATGCCTTAAACACAGGCTACGATAGACTGTGAATGCTCTGACTCTGCGAATCTGCGCGAAAGCAAATTCGTGACATTTAATATTTCTTTAGCTGTACACGAAATCACCGCGGGCCTCCGCCAATTGTGCAGGTATAGGGATAACAGCACTATTATTGGTTGTAGGCTCATTATTTGTTGGTTATTTGGTTTCTGAGCATATAGACGAAAAAATTTACCAGTAGTTTTGTCATTTTTGTTGTTCGCAAATCTTGGGGAAGTCGATTACAATAAAAAGTGCGACACACGTAATGTATTCAGTAATAAATCAGTAACATTAAAACGACTTATTAATTGCACAAATTACAATTTAAACATATTGGCAATAATAACTTTAATTACACATGCAACCGATAGAAATATAAATAAATTAAGTGCCGACATAAGTGGATAATTGTTCATCAACATTTAAATAATTTTCTCAAGAGGGTTTGTAAACTTAATGTCACATTTAATAATATACTCGAAGTTTGCACGTAATTGGTAATAATACAAGATGTAATAGTACAACTTAGTACGCATAATAGTACATAAAATAGTACAATAATACATAAAACAGTGTTAAAAGATTTTTTTTCAATTTCTTGCACCGCCAATGCATTGTCATAAACTTTGCACCTTCTCACTATTACGCGAAACCGTAAAAATCATGCATTTGTTGCGTAGATCCATTTATAGCCTGTAACTTATTTAATGCCTGCAATGTCCAGACCGATAATAAGTTTTGTCAACATGATGCAGGTCGTGCTTCGACACAACGTAAAGTCTTATTTGTTCGCTTTACGTTTCTACCAGTAGCGTTTACGTGGGCTTTCTCTATTTACTTTATTAAAAATGCGCCTTTGCAATCGCAATGATCTCTTGCTTCGACGTTTGCCAATCGAATTATGTTCCTAGTCGATCTTAGATTAATTTGTTGGCACAGTAATTTATGTGCAAAGAAATATGCACAGAAAAATTATGAACAAAAAAAGTATGCACAAAAAGGCAATTAATCGTAATTGGGAATAATTGGAGTAATAAAGCAGTGATCATCAGTTGCCGTGAATTTACATAATTTGCTCGGACAGGTGGATAATTTTGCGCTAAAAACTAAAGATTGATGTGCCAATCATATTTTAATTATTAGCGATTTTTTAATTGTATTTTTCTCGACAAAGAAAATTGAATTATTTTCTTTTAACAAAAAAATAATATAATATACATATAGGTAACTATGTAACTAACTTTATTAAAAACAAATTACACATGCGTAAATCATTATTATATTAATACCAACGATAGTTGATTAATTTTGTTAATACCAACTTTAGGATAGGCAACCAAGAACAACAAGCGGGAGTGTATGGTTGAATATGTATTACATTTATAAACATAACAAAACAAATTGCACTAAATTATAGAATTTTGCATAATATAGACTAATTTAGAACACAATTGGAATTCGTCACGTGAATTTCGGCGGCGACGTATTTTATATAATTTCCTTTATAAATAAAATTTCCTTTAAAAGTATAATTTCCTTTACAAGTATAATTTCCTTTATAAATATTGCAATTGTATTAAATTAAAAAACCCATGTTTGTTCCGGATGTCTTGCCCATGTTTGCATACTATGAGGTTGGACGGTTTATAAATAAACAAATTTGCAACATTTCGTTACATTGAGTTATTTGCTCTATTTGTAACTAATATACATATTGCACGTCTGAGCTAATATGGTCACCTTATCGTCGCTTTTTTTACTACCAGCACTTGTAAGAAAATTATATCTACTTATAAAATATTATATTCTTTTGATATAATATTATATTCTTTTAATATAATATTATATTCTTTTAATGTAACATTATACTCTATTAATATAAGATATTATTATATAGATGAATATAATTATAAAGATGAATATGTTAATTTCAGGCGTATTACCGTAATTACCAAATAAACCCTCCAGTAAACAGGGGGTATGTTCAATATGGCCCAAACGTAGGGTACAACAATCCTTATTATCCATCGACTGCATATTCGCAATATCTCCATTATTACATGACTCAGTATCCGCAGTACAGGAACAGATTTTTTAAATAATCATTTTATTTAATTTAATTATCGTTAATATAAATTAACATTCTTATGTTTATTTTTTTATCAAGTTAAATTGTCTTGATGTTACGTGTAAAATAAACTTTGATTACGTACAGAATGTTGGGGCTATATAAGGTACCTCAGATAAAAATTTAAAAATCATATAATGGTAAACAACCACTAGTCCACTACGTAAGGCAAGTGAGTATAGGAGTTTATAAAGAGACTTAACCTTATAGCGTTTTACGAGCCCGCTTGCATCTCACTCGAATCCTTGTCTAATTTACCCGTCTCACCCCCACACCCTCATATTCATACTCTGAGCAGTGCTGCCTCCACGCGGTAAACGGTGAATTTTAAGAAGCTACCTTGACCTTGAATTATTTATGGCTATTTCTCTCGTTTTAGGTGAAAAAAACTTAAATCGGACAATGTTTTCTTGTTTACACAATTATAGTACATATACACACGTGTTACTCGCGGTACTCATTTTAAACGGTTCTTGAATACGTTGGACACCTAAGTTTTACATCAAATCGTAACAGAGACCTGACTCGACTGACAGAAATTTCTGCAGTAATTAAAAATGAGGAAACATTGTATTGTTAAGTGTAGAAATATAAAAAGATGTGATTAAAAGAAAATGAAAAGTGAAATTTTAAAATGTTTCGTGATTGTGATATTATAGATATAATAAAAAAAGTCCAGAAGAAGCTCGCAAAGTAGAGCGAAACGTCGACTATTTAAAATGACTGTTTAAAATAAAATGAAAAAGAATGAAACAATTTCTTTTTTTATTAGACCTTAAAATACCATTAACACACAAAAAAAAACAACTTTAAAAAATATTCCTTTTGTATGATTCCCAAACACTGGTTCATATTACTACGAACTTCGTTCAGCATCGTGTTCACCGTATTAATTGTGTTTTTGTCCTGTTTCCAACTTCTATCGTCTTTATCGTAGAATATAAACTCGACCAGCATCGGCTTGATGGCGTCAATTTATTTCAAATCTATGATCACCGGCACTTGCTTCTTTGGATTTTAATGCACAATGTGTATTATTTTTTTTTGCTTTTTCTTTGCATGCATTTACGTATAGTATATTCCACACTTCCTGATTGTGTTCCATCGCATATCCTCACTTTTCGAAAATTCGCCAGATTGCCTCTAAAGTTCCAAAATGGAGAACTTTAATTAACTGTTATTGTATAATTTACACGTTTGGCCCCTATTTAGGCCTCAATAGGGCTCTAAGACGCCTAACTCGTTCCTTTCAAAAATGACAGCGGTGTAGATGATAAGCCGTCTGCGCTGGAATTTGAAGCTTCAAAATTCCGACTTTCAGCTTCAAGCTTGTCTATAGGGGGGATACCCGCATCCCTTTGGTACGAAACAAATTATTTGCTAAAATAAACGATTAGAGCAAAACAATAATTTATTTCGTTGCTTTTTAATTTGTTGATGCAAGTACTTATATTCTCCATTGCAAAATTCATTGATGTTCTTTAAAATGCGATTTTTTCATAGTGGCGCAACCATCAACATACACCATAGAAATCACACTCCTTAAAATGGGAAAATTACCGACGGACGTACGTACGTACGTACGTTACGATGGTAATTATGTTTGTTGATACCAACGATAGTTGATTAATTTTGTTAATACTTACTAACTTTAGGATAGGCAACCAAGAACAACAAGCGGCAGTGTATGGTTGCATAAGTATTACATTTATAAACAAAACAAAACAAATTGCACTAAATTATAGAAATTTGCATAATATACACTAATTTAGAACACAATTGGAATTCGTCACGTGAATTTCTGCGGCGACGTATTTTATATAATTTCCTTTACAAATAAAATTTCCTTTAAAAGTATAATTTACTTTACAAGTATAATTTCCTTTACAAATATTTCAATTGTATTAAAGTTAAAAAACCCATGTTTGTTCCGGACGTTTTGCCCATGTTTGCGTACTATGAGGTTGGACGGTTTATAAATAAACAAATTTGCAACATTTCGTTACATTGAGTTATTTGCGCTATTTGTGACTAATATACACATTACACGTCTGAGCTAATATGGTCATCTTATCGTCGCTTCTTTTGCTACCAGCACTTGTAAGAAAATTATATCTACTTATAAAATATTATATTCTTTTAATATAATATTATATTCTTTTAATATAATATTATATTCTTTTAATATGATATTATATTCTTTTAATATAAGATATTATTATATAGATGAATATAATTATAAACTTGAATATGTTAATTTCAGGCATATTACAGTAATTACCAAATAAACCCTCTAGTAAACAGGGGGTATGTTCAATATGGCCCAAATGTAGGGTACAACAATCCTTATTATCCATCGACTGCATATTCGCAATATCTCCAATATTACATGACTCAGTATCCGCAGTACAGGAACAGGTTTTTTAAATAATGATTTTATTTTATTTAATTATCGTTAATATAAATAAACATTCTTATGTTTATTTTTTTATCAAGTTAAATTGTGTTGATGTTACGTGTAAAATAAACTTTGATTACGTATAGAATGTTCGCGCTATATAAGGCACCTCTGAAAAAATTTAAAAAATCATATTAAGGTAAAGAAACATTAGTCGAAATGATATTTATTGTGAAATTTTTACTGTGCTTCTTTCTATTATTTCTTTTTGAGCCAAATATGATAAGTTATTTGAAATGTTAAGTTAAATAATACCTATGTAATAATTATTAATAATATTAATTAATAAATAATAGTACAACATTTAAATATACAAATAAATAAATGTATAGGGTTTCCCCGATGGCTCAGATGCACCAAAACCTCCAAGACTTTCCAGAAAACTTAATAAAAACAGGATTGTCCCTTTACCTACTGAAGCACCTATAGGAATATCAACTCATAAATTGTAAAAATGCACTCATGAAAAAGAAACAAAAATAATAAATGAAATAAGGAAAGGCACCAATATAAAACCAAAGAAACATTATTTTATTCGTAGATGCACTTTACATATACGAGTATGTACCAATTACTGCTTATCAAACTACAATATAAGAACAACTAATTAAAATTAATATCACTGAACTTTTCAATCACAATCAGGATTTTATTAACTACGTACGTTAACTACCGATCGGTAATAACTTAACAGTTTCGTTTATCATAAACTGTTTCGTTTATCTGGAAGCTAGTTTCTTTCGCAATGTCAGAAATCCAACTACTTTAAAGACAACAAAAATCGTCCCCATCATTCCAATATCCAGCCAAAAAGTTCCATTTTTCATGCCTATATCATTGAGCAACGTTTGGGGCACCTTATAGTGACAATAAAGGACATCTTCAGGACACTCCAGGAGTTCTCTTCCATCGTAGGTGGCTTGGACGAGTCCTTCAAAAGCGTAGGCTATATAAGAAAGATATGTTAGGAAGTACATGTGGACTGGCATGTGGGAGTAATAGATGATGAATCCTGAGACACAAAGCATTACTGCTAAGGTTATGGCCGCCAGAAAAGTTCCATTTATGGGGTCCACTGTTGTGCCTAAGACGATTCCAGAGCTTTCAGCGGCTAGACAAGTGACTATGGAGATACTGAAGAACATTAAGAATCTTGATATCTCTAGTGGTTGGCCTGTGAGGACATAGGGCACTGACGTGAAGACAAGGGTGAATAATATTTGGATGGGGATGGTGGCTACCATGTAGGCTGCATAATAAGTCTTGAGTTTGTACCAATTGTTGAATCTTTCTTTTCTTAGAACTGGAACCTCTGATGGAACTAAAATAGGTAATTCATTTTTACTTATTTTCTTGACCCTTATTTATTTTTCTTCTTTAATTCTCTTTGGGTATATTGGGTCTAATTTCATATAAAATTACTTCATTCATTGCTGAATTTCTTTCCTTTAAAGGAAATTGAATAAAGGAAAGAAATTCAGCAATAAATGAAGTAATTTTATATGAAATTAGACCCAACATACCCAAAGAGAATTAAAGAAGTAAAATAGGTAATATATATAAATTGTTAGATGTTAAATATTAAATGTAGATTAGTTGAAATTTACATTAAAATTTAAGAATTTTAGGAAACTTTCTTACACTTAAGAACCGCTGGCATTAAAGACGTGTAACACAAATACATTACGTTGACCATTAAGTAGCTCAGATTGAAGATGGTCTTCGATCCATCATTACCGAAATCTTTGTAGAATACGCCCAAGAATAATCCTACGAGTAAGTGGACGAGTATTTTTAAGTGTGTTACTGTCTGGAAGTAGATAGAGAAGCCAAATATTAATATTGGTAATATTAAAAAAATACGGTGATAATAAATTAAAAGATTAAAGATTAAATTAATTAATGATAACGTACCCAGTCTCTATGTAATTGTAAAACAGTTCTTTTTAACAGAACCCAAAATCGTGATAATTCTGAAGGGGTTGCAACGATCTCTGGGCCGCTGCTTAATGATTCTATGTTAGTTTCTGTGCTTTCAGTGAATTTTACTGTAAAAAATTAGAAAGTTAGTTTTTAGAAAACTATGTAGAAGATTATTTAATTTTTTTTACTTGAACGTACATTTGTGAGTAACACTTCTCCAACTTGAGCTTTCCGCAGCTTCCGCAAGGCTTTCTGTGAAATTTCCAAAATCACCATTGGCTACTTCTAGCACTGTAATTAACAGAAAAAATACAAAAAATAAGTAGAGATAAAAAAAATAGAAATAAAAAGAAATAAATATAAATAGGAGAAACATACAGTAATCTGCAGGATTGTGATATTGAGGGCAATGCAATCCCTCAGCTGATAAAAAAGAAATAACGTTCCCAGAATCTCCCTTATAAATACAATAACCACCAGCCAAGACATAAATATGATCGAACATTTCAAACATTGTTGCACTAGGTTGATGGATTGTGCAAATGATGGTCCTTCCTTCTTTGGCTAATCTTTTTAATGTAGAAATGCAATGGAGTGACGATGAACTATCCAAACCTCTGCATTAGAAGAAAATAAATAGAATTATAATATTAAAAATATATAAAATTATATTACAATATATAAAAGCACATAAATAAAAGTATATACAATATATAAAAAATGACACTTAAATTTTATTAGGGTGACGATAGCAACGGTTTCCAGCAACGGTTTGAAACTTCGCTAACCCGAGCGCATATTCTCGAACCTTAGATAGGGAAAACAGTAATAAAGTACATTTTCGCTAGAAATTCTAAATAGTAACATTGAATTTTATTTGTCAAGTATAAAAAAGTTTAATATTTTCATCTTTTTTAATAGAAAATCTCTAACATGAAAAAATTTAAATTAATGATTAATATCCAAACTATACCCCTATATCTTCTAAACTATCCCACCTTTGTTCACCAAACCAAAAGGGCCTTATTTCAAATTCATTGGAAAATCATAATCCTGCGTCAAATTTCCTCGACATCTTTCAGGAGCGCCCCCATAAGGACTTTTTCACCGATTTTTGTATATAGTTGAGGACAATGACTTCAAAACGGCCCTATATCTTCTAAACTAAACAACTTTTGTTCTCCAAACCAAAAAAGGTTTTACCAAAAACCTTTTTTTGAAGTATTATTATAATCTCTAGGTGAGACTTTCCGCAGGACGAATGACTAGCAATATTGATATTGGGTAAATTTCCACTTCTTGTATCGAGGATAATGTTTACATACAATATAGCGTAAGACAACATTGTCTCGTGAATATTATTATTACGTTTGATTTCTGAGTTAGAATTGCATTTTACAAACAAACTTGTAAATAATAATATAAAACAAACCAACGTTACTGATTATTTTAAAATTTAAATGTATGTTTCTATGATCAAAGTAAATGTGTGTGTTTTCACATATTTGTATATATATAAAATAACCACTAAGAGTCAAATCAAAAACTAGAAATGACTTTTGAAACGGAAATATCTCGCATTAAGGGACGCCTCTCATTAAAGGACAAACTAAACGGTCCCGTGGGTGTCCTTTAATGGGAGGTTTCACTGTATATGTACCTGGGATTCAGGTAGTTGAAACCCTGGACGTAGAAGAAAATATTGGGTCGAATAGTTTATAAAATACTGGGTCTTTTTGATATTATTGTCTTCCACTATTAAAAAAAACTTAGGAAATGGTTATATTTCTGGAAATTTATCGAGCAAATTAAATGCTGAAGTGTCTTTTTTTAATAAACTTAATCAAAAGCTCTTTTAGTTTATTATACAAAAGTCGACTAGTTTATACAATACTAGGCCTTTTTGTCATTATTTTCTATTATTATTAAAAATTAAAATTAAAATTAAAAATTAAAGAAATGGTCTAATTTCAGCGTTCTTGAAAAATGTTGAGCAAACTTGATACTAGAATATCATTTCCGACTAAATTAAGAGTAGAGTTATTTTCGGCATCGAACAAATGTTGGATAGTTTGGAAGATATAGGGCCGCTTTGAAATCATTGTCCTCAACAATACACAAAAATCGGTAAAAAAGTCCTTATGGGGGCGCTCCTGAAAGATGTCGAGGAAATTTGACGCAGGATTATGATTTTCCAATGAATTTGAAATAAGGCCCTTTTGGTTTGGTGATCAAAGGTGGGATACTTTAGAAGATATAGGGGTATAGTTTGGATATTAATCATTAATTTAAAGTTTTTCATATTAGAGATTTTCTATTTAAAAAAGATGAAAATATTAAACTTTTCTATACTTGACAAATAAAATTCATTGTTACTATTTAGAATTTTCAGTGAAAATGAACTTTATTACTGTTTTCCCTATCTAAGGTTCGGGAATATGCGCCCAGGTTAGCGAAGTTTCAAACCGTTGCTGGAAACCGTTGCTTCGCCACCCTAATTTAAATTTTAGGCAAACTTACGTAGTTGGTTCGTCTAGGAACATAATTGGAGGGTTATCAATTAGTTCTAAGGCTATGGACAATCTCTTCTTTTGTCCCCCGGAAAGTTGTCCACATCTTGTTGCCTTAGCAGGTGACAAATTCAAAGTGTCTAAGATGTCATCAATCTAAAAAAATTAAAAAAAAAATAAAAACAAAATTAAAAAAAATAAAAACAAAATAAAAAAATTTAAAAAAAAAATAAAAACAAAATAAAAAAATTAAAAAAAATTAAAAAACTTAAAAATTAGTAAAATACACAGATTTTACATATACATAATAAACTTTTCCTATCCTTAGAATGTATCTTCATTGTAGCATTCGTATCTTATACATAATCAGTTTTAAGAAATTTACACCTGTATTAACACCTGTATTTTTTATTGGCGCTATATAAAGGTCTATGACTCTGTGAGACGAAGATCAAGGTCTCGTCAGTGAAAGCCTCGCGCTGCAAATTTCACAATTATTATGAAGTTGTGCGTAACAATTGTGTCACATTTCTTTTAAGCACCTATTTGTATACGAATTCGTTTATGTATTCGTATACGAATTCGTTTATGTATTCGTATACGAATTCGTTTATGTATTCGTATACGTATTCGTGTATAAACTCTCTCATATAACCACGCAAGAGTATCGCAATAATTCTGCTCAATCTTTATGTCCAATCTAGGCACTAAAGATCTCGAAGGTTGCTATAAAATATTATGTATATCTCGTACACTTGTATATTCATTACTTACAAAATGTTTCCAATGATTTAATTGTTAGTAATTTCAATATTACTTAAGGTGCCAATTTTTATTCGTTATTTGCGAACTCGTCTCAGTTTCAATGTCGATTGCTGACCTTCTCGGGGCAAAAATTTAAACACCCATCAACCTTGCATTACATCTTATTTTTAATAAGTCGAAACTGGTTTCGCTAGTGTATGTCAATCACTAGCGAGTTGAATAAAGTAATGGAGAGAACTGTGACGTTTGGCGAGCGCATCAATGAATATTTAAAGTTTGAAAATATTGCAATACTACGCTTTCTCTTCGTAATCTTGTTTAATTGATCCACTTTTAATTTATTCGCAATAGTTTTTTTCCATTATGTTTATTCCCTTTTAAATTATTCTCGGTTTTTTATTGGTTTCATTTTTTTTTATTTTCACTCGATTCGTTTTTTTTTATTTTCACTTGATTAATTTTTTTTGTTTTCCCTTGATTCATTTTTTTATTTTCACTTGATTCATTTTTTTATTTTTACTTGATTCATTTTTTATTTTCACTTGATTCATTTTTTTATTTTCACTTGATTCATTTTTTTATTTTCACTTGATTCATTTTTTTTATTTTCCCTTGATTCATTTTTTATTTTCACTTGATTCATTTTTTTATTTTCCCTTGATTCATTTTTTTATTTTCCCTTGATTCATTTTTTTATTTTCACTTGATTCATTTTTTTATTTTCCCTTGATTCATTTTTTTTATTTTCCCTTGATTCATTTTTTATTTTCACTTGATTCATTTTTTTATTTTCCCTTGATTCATTTTTTTATTTTCCCTTGATTCATTTTTTTATTTTCACTTGATTCATTTTTTTATTTTCACTGGTTTCATTTTTTTCCTTTAACTTACAATTTTATTTTTGCTCTCTCTCGTAAACTTTGTCCCCAATTTCAAGTCGGCAGCTATGGACATAATCTCCCCTGTAGTGAACAAAGGGACCAATTGGTCGTCCTGCAGGATGTAGCAGCAGTCCTTCCTGTAGTCAGAAGGTCCTTTGATATCCTGAGGTTCTCCATTGCATTTTATTACGCCTTCCATTCCTTGACATCTGGAACACGCGAAATGTGAGAAATTAAAGGTTTCCTGTTCTTAAGCTATGAAATTACGATCTTGACTAATTATGTTATGACCAATAATGAGTGAAACTAACCGGTAGTTTTAAAGTTAATGATGTTACTTTAGTCGAGGTCGTACCAGAGGAAATCTTTTTAATTGCAAATCAGATGAATGGCAATCAGTGAAAATTTGTTTTGCTCATTTTTCCACGGTTTTCGTTATTTTTATTTCGTTGTCGGTCGTTTGAAAATCGATAATTATTAGTAAACAATTATTATTAGTAAACAATTATTATTATTACAATTATTATTATTATTACAATTATTATTATTACAATTACTACTGCATAATCAACATCAATAAACATATAAAAAATGTATTTACAGAAAAATTCTTACATTAAATAGATGCCTATATTCGATATGTATACATAAATATGTACTTATGCTATGCAAGGCCGTCAATAAAGCAAGGTTTTAGCAAGGTCTAAACAAATTTTTAACAATTTTAAAAAAAGATTTTACATGTTCTAAGAGACCTTAACGAGTTTCTAACAGACTTTTAACAAGATTCTAATAGTTTCAATAACTTCGGTTTGAATTTATGAATAAAAACATTAAAGGAAAATTACAAAAAAAACTCACTGGAAACCTGTGAGAATGTTCAACAAAGTCGATTTTCCCGCTCCTGAGGGACCCATAATTGCTGTCAATTCCCCACATTTGAATTTCCCTGAGACTCCCTTTAAAATTTGTTTCTTTCCTGGAACAAAACCATCAAAATAATTTAATATACAACAATATATAAATTGTAATAATATATAACATGCAACAACACATAATATGTACCTATACAAATGCATAATTAATCGTTGCTTAATTGAATTGACAAGACAGAGGAAATTGGGTTAAAGTTGAAAAATTGCTTGGATTGTATGTAAATAGAAGCCTACATGTTCAAGATGTGTCATTAAGTCCGATGACTCTTGGTATTTAAAGACGTTTCATTACATATTATAGGCTTTATTATTATGGATGTATAGGCTTTATTATTATAGTTTTATAGGCTTTATTATTATAGTTTTATAGGCTTTATTATTATAGTTTTTTAGGCTTTATTATTATAATTTTATAGGCTTTATTATTATAGTTTTTCAGGCTTTATTATTATAGTTTTATAGGCTTTATTATTATAGTTTAATTATTGATTTATTTTCTTGTGCATTTAATGATTTCTTTAATTATATATTTATTCCCATTTATTTCATCCTAATATTTATTTTATATATTTAATTTATAATAAACTATCACTATGTTATTATCACGTATATGACTACAATTCAATGTCTGAACTCATTCATTCCTTGCAAGCCTTAAACGTGAAACTGACGCTAAAAGGAAAATTTTTTATGTCATCCAGAGGCAGTTTGAACAACTGCAAGCTCTTCGCTTTGTCTTGTCCACCAGTCAGGATCATCATGATTTTTATGAATTTGTACCCAGAGACTTCTTTGGTCTTGAAAATGTGCACACCATGAGGCACCATCACGCAGCCAGCTCCAATGCAGAGTCTGGTTTGCAGTTTAGCATCTTCTGAGAACTCGTAGTCTAGGCCTAGCCTCAAGGTGTCAAAGCAGTTCTTCTTGTCGTCCACCTCGAATTTCCACGTTATGGAGCCTTCTTCAGCACCTTCAGTCCTGCATAAGTAGACCTTCTTAGCCTCTTTGCTTTCTACTTTCATTATGTTCGAGTACTCCACTGTGCCACCCTCCCAACCCTTAACGTAGCTTTGCACCCTCTTGTCCGGGGAAATGGCCTCGTATTTGTCCAAAGAGGAGGAATACTGCACTGTCATGGTTTTGAAAGAGCCTGGGAGTTTCCATGAGTAGTTTATTTCTTTCTTGCAAGACATTATTAACTAACCTATTGAAGACTGTGGAGTCATTATTTGGCTCGATTAAAAGTACCACTGTTGAGTTGAGTAAGCGTCATTTTGTTGTTTTCTTCTTTTTCTTTGCTTTTAGACCTTGGATATAAAAAAAACTGATTATGAGCTAAATTCAACGGTATAGAAAAATATGTACATTAAATAGTTTATCTAGTAACTTGTTTATAAAAGAATAAACTACAATATGTAAACTACATATTTTTCATACATAAAATATATATTTTATAGTACATAAATTATGCTTCTACAAAATATATATTTTATAGTACATAAATTATGCTTCTACAAAATATATATTTTATAGTACATATAATATATATAATATAGGTAAATTATATATTTTATACGTAAACTATATTTTAATATACAGCGTGGCTCACGCAGGACGTTCACCTTGAATAACTTTGTTATTAATAAAGTTAGAACAATAAAAATTTCAAGGATTTACTCAGCGCACAAAGGGCTCCAAAAAATCCCAGTAAAATTTTAG
>JAWQRP010003050.1:0-14145 GCA_033557875.1 Quadriops clusia | reverse complement strand
GTAGCACCAAAAATATATGGTTTGGTAAAGTTGCACAAGGAAGGATACCCAATAAGACCCATAGTAAGCTTTGTTAATTCCCCAACTTACATGTTGGCAAGATTTTTAGCGGATAAAATAAAAAAAAAATAACAGGTAAAACAGCATTTCATACAAAAGACTCATGGACCTTAAAAAATGTCTTAAATAATATAGAAATACCGGAAGAACAAAACTTATACTCGTTGGATGTGGTGTCATTGTACACAAACATACCAAGATATTTAGTTAAGAAATGCATTGAAGATAATTGGAATGAAATTAGTAAGGATACAAAATTGGATTTAATTAAGTTTAATAAAGCAATAGATATATGTTTGGATGCAACCATGTTTCAATTTGATAACATATTTTTTAAACAAATAGAAGGATTACCTATGGGATCCCCACTTTCTGCGGTATGTGCAAATTTAGTAATGGAATATCTAGAAAAAGAAGTCATGAAAAACATAGGGCATAAGATAGGATTATACAAAAGATATGTAGATGATATTCTGCTAAGTGCAGAAGAAATAGACAAAGATTTCATTAAAGATGGTTTTAACAACTTGAAATTTACATTAGAAAGAGCAAATAATAGTAGTATAAATTTTTTGAATATGAGTTTAATAAAGATAGGGAATAAAATTAAAAGAAAATCGTATACCAAAGAGATATGGTCGGAAAGATATTTGAACTTTCATGCAAATTGTGAAAAAATTATAAGATAGGAGTCATTAAAAGCCTAGCAGATAGATCGATAAAACTAACAAGGCCTGAATATAGAACAGAAATGTTGAAGAAAATTAAAGAAACCTTAGAAATGAATAATTATCCTCAAAATCTTGTTAACAACATTATAAAAGAAAGAATAGAAAAAGCATATAATCCACATAAATTTATTAATAAAGATAAAAATGATGAAAACAAATCAACGTACATAACGATACCATACGTAAATAAGTTAACAGAAAACATAAAAAATAAATTAAAGGAATATAGAATAAATATCATTAGTAAAAATCAAAACTTGACAAAAAAATTGTATAGTCAAATTAAAGATAGAGATAGGAAAGAAAGAATGTCCAATGTTAGATATGAAATTAAATGTAAACAATATGAGGGTATTTATGTAGGGGAACCTAAACAGTATCTTGAAGCAAGAATGAGACAACATAAATATTCATGTTTAAAAAAAGACCTAATAGGGTGCACAGCGTTGGATGCACATAGCGTTGAAAATAAACATGAATTTGATATAGGTAACGTTAGGGTTTTAAAAACAGAAAGTAACATATATAAAAGAAAAATAATAGAGTCCTTATTTATTAAAAGCAACAATAATTCAATAAATTTTAAGCAAGATACAGCTAACATAGATAAAACATATGACACAATTATAAAGAGTAATTAAGAAGTATAAATAGTTGGCATAAAGTGTGACACAATTATAAAAAGTAATTAAAAAATATATATGGCTATTTTGGGGTTAGATATAGTAAGAGACAAATTTCAAAGAATAATAAGTTAAGTTTTCCTTGTAAAAGTTAGGGATTCAATGGTTAGTTTTGTGAGGGGATAGTTTGATTAAAATGAAGAAATCTGTGGAATGATAGTTTAAAATTTTAAATTAATAGAGAAAGAAATGTATAGATGGCAGATTATATTATAAAATATAAGAACGGAAGGTATTAGTTTTTAATAAAAATAAAAAGTATTATGCAAAATAACAAAAACTAGTTTTAGGCATGAAATGATGCCGAAGAATTAATTTTATGAATCAAGTTTTAAAGTTTAAGTTAAAATGTGAAAATGTTTTAAAAAAATGTTATACAAGTATTAATAAAAATTTGAATTGTAAGTGAAAATGGGAGGAGGTGGAAAAACAAAAAGGTAACATAAAACAATAGTTAATAATTGTAATTTTAGTGAGAGTAGTATTGATTAATATAATAGGGGTTATAGCAATCTTATGTATGTGATATTTATATAAATTTTGCAGTTATGTACCTGAAGATGCCTGAATAAAATAGACGAAATGTCGTAGAAAGATGAGCAAGGAATAAGAAAAACAAAATATAAAAAGTTGAGTGTTAATTATAGACCCAATATACCTAAATAAAATAATAAGGAAAAGAATACATAATAATATTACATATATACTGTGTATTATAACGTTTTTAAAATTGTGTTTCGTTTTTTATTTCAGAGGAAAAGCCCGCCGCCATGCAGCATGCGAACAGCAGCTCTTCGTCCTCTTGTTTATTCATAAGTTGCAGTGTTTTAATGTTTCTGCTAATAAATGTCCTGAACAACACGTGATTCGCAATTGGACCGCGGGGCATAACTGTAACAAAAATACATTATCAGTGATTTCTGTATAATATGTGATGTTTATAAATGAAAATAAAACGCAAAGTGATAATTATTCCTACTAAAAATGTAAATATTATGTAAATACGCGAGACAGAGAGAAGAAACTTTTGATCTATATTAAACAATCGATTTTACCGATGGTGAAAGTGATGAAAAGATGAATAAAAAGTATTTGAATGCCAAATATATATGTAGGTAGTTACACAATATAATAAGTTATTTTTTATTTAATAAATAAATGGAAGTCAGCTGTGTCAATTTCATTACCCTTTCGCTACATAGGAGATGTGTACTTATTACATTTGTATGCTAAAATATAGAAATAGATACAATAAGAGCAAAATTAAATATAAATACAACATAATTAATGCATAGTTTTAACCTAACTCTTGTATTTGTACTCTATAAACGGTTTCGCTACAAAAGTCGGCCAATAATATTTAGGATTTATATCGTGCCCATAACTCATTTTTGTATTTTGATTACATCTACAGTATCCAACTGTATTCATTATTTTATTTCTTTTCAAAAGATTGGATCTCATTGTGACTTTATCTGTAATTAAAAAATACCTAATGCGTGTACTTAAGCTAAAGTTGTTAAATTAAAGCCTGTTGATTTTTAAGTCACTTCTGTTTTAAAGAAAATCCCTAGAGGCATGTCAAATTAAAACAGCAATTCAAAGGAATACGAATTCAATAAGCAGCCAACGCAAACGTATGCAATAGTGTAAAGACGTGAAAGAGTAAAGCTTCCATCAAAGGACGTAATATTTTGTACGTTTCCTGGTCTTTTATTTCTCTGGAAATGTTCTAAGTTTAGGGAAGGCAATATGTGGCAATTTCCATTTAGACGAACTTTAACGGTAGCAGATATTCTTTCCGTTTCTTTGATCCAACATCTGTGTCGACTCGATATCGCTCTAGGTTTACGGTTATGTGTTAGCTTTCCCAGATTTTTGTTTAGGAATGTATTTGTGTACAATTTGGGTATCGATATAACAACTTTATGCACTGGACTCATAGCACAATCCGAAACAGATAAAAAAAAACTATTATGAAATACAGCTACTATATAATTATAACGCTAATATTAATTAAAATTATTAAATATTAAAGACTTCCTTCTATGGGAAAGTTGATTCTCAAATTCAATATCAATAGGGCTTACGTTGTTAATTTAAACTGAGTGCATTAGAACTAGCATGTGAGCTCCACTATTAGAGAACGTTACATAACATTGAAACTATCAGACTGGAGATTACTGTGTAAGACGGAGTATTCCCCAATTCAGCGAAAACAAGAGATTCCGTCGCAAATCTCCAAGACAGAACACCCCTGCTGTAGCCCTTGTTATCAGCCAAGTCAAGTTGAAATCCTGGAAAATTGAACCGCTCACGTTTACCGCCCTTGTGCAGGTTTGAATAAAACTTACATGGCCTATATGGGTATAATATGGCGTGAAATCTTCTAAGCTCGCTCGCATTAAAAGCTTACAAGGGAAATTGTTTGTTCAAGAATTAAATCTTATCAGGTTTGCTATAATTCACCCTAAACCATCTGGGAATGAAATCTATTTTGCAAAGTTAACTAAATAAGTATATACATTATTTAACGTTATTTGTATCAACGTTTTAAATAGAAACACGTGAATTGTTATGATACCTTTAAAATATTTCACGTATTTGATAACATGAAATTACAACAGATATGTATTCGTATTACATTTTCATATACTATTAGTCATTACTGTTATCCTTGATCCATAACTGCATGAAATTCGCAGACTTAAACAATGGCTCTTAATCTTAACGTATTATTTTACTTTCCGACTAATTATTTTCGAAACGATATTAAATTTATATTCATACTTTGTATGGAGCTTAAGATACCTTTCTAGAATACACTGTACTTAATAAAATATTGTTAAAACTTTATATTAACACACAGTAAATAAAGCATGGGTATTTTCTCTATATTGAAATAGTTCATCTTGTAATCAAATGTTAAATTTGTACCTTGATTAGAGTAATCCATTGTATTATGGTCAAGGTAACCTATTATTGTTATTTTTAGGTTGAGTCTTGATAAAGGTGCAAGTAAGCATTGAAACGTTGATGAAAAATAAAGGACCATGAAAGCAAGATAGTGTTGTTATTACTTTAACGTAATAAAAAAACTATAATATCCCAAGAAGTGAAACCCTAGTTAGTAAGAAAGTGCAAGAGTAAAAGATAAGTTTAGTTAGATAAGTCAGGTTGTTTATAGAATTTAAAAATATATATGTATGTTAATAATTGAGTCAAACATAATAAAACACAAACACAATAAGGTAACCACCAATTAGAGAAAGCTTAAAAAAAAGCAAAAACCACAAACAACCATTCCATGGAGCCATAAATCAAAATTTATTCTTCATTTAATCTCGTGGCAAAATGGTAAACATTTTAATAGTAAGTACCTACCTGTTTGTTTCTAATTAATTTTCGCCTGGCTTAATATCTCTAGAAAGAATATCTAAAACCTATAAAACGCATATTTATATTTTGCGTCTTTATACGACACTTTTTTTTACAATATACTCAATGGTTGTACTTTATGAATAAAAATTTACATTGTCAAGAAACGTACACAGCAACTCTTTTTTCATTTTACTTCAGTTTGCACCTGGAACCTCAGAACTTTTGGTAGACATATTTCAGTTTACTTCTAAGTTATGATGGGTAAAAATAATTTTAATGTACACAGGTATATAAACCAAATGATTTAGTCAAATTTTGAAACCTACTTATTGAGTTTTTTAACATAAGCAACAACATTCGGTTCTTAGCCCTCTTAACTGATAAGACCCCCACGTCGACCATTTCTTTTTCAATTTGAATCCCAGAAAGGAACAAATTGAAAAGTTTAGAAGTTCAAGAGATTGTTCCTCGACAGAACGGCTTAAGTTCATTTTTCTCGCCCTGGTATCCAGCAACTTCTGCTCGAGCCCTTAAACTTTGATGGCAGTTTAAAATTGCAAAACTACGCATAAAAAACAAATTTTCAGGTAAATAGGAAGGGGATGCGTTTTGTACACAAAGACTCTCCAATGGGGATACATTTAAAGCTCTGTTATAGGCAACAAGCAATTTGGCCAGTAATTTGAATCTGTGCTATGGACGCCGAGATATTATTTGACTCAGTCGCTTCGGGCGAGGGGATTTACATATTTGCAAGATGATTTCATTTACATAGGCATTATAAGAGTAGATGGAGGGATATCGCCTTGGTTTAAATAATAATTAGAGGCTATCGAGGATCTACAAGAGTAAAGGACGTGAACAGTGCATTATTAGCATTAATCACCAAAGATTGTAAGGAGAGGTCGAAGAAGAATTAATAACGAGAAAAACTTCTGGAGGAGAAAACGTTACATACATAGATCCTTGACCTTCAACAGTGGCAATGGCAGAAACATAAAATCGATAACCTCCCCATGGCAGTCCACAAAACAAAATTGAAATTGCTTCTTCTGCGGACAATCCTGAGAGGCAATCTGAGAAACGCGGCCACTTGCAGTCCTGTTATCTCTCCGCACTTAATTAAATGAATATTCATGACTACGCTTGTTGAATATTCCTGCTAACTTTACGTTAGACTAAATGAGAAAATTGTCACGGCAAAACAAACATAGAATTAAATATGCGTATTTTTACAAGAGGGAAGTTGCTTAATTTAACAGTGCAGAAACTTCATGTAATTTAGCTTACTTTCATAAATAGTGAACATGTAATATGGAAAATGGATTCTGGAAGCAGTAAAATCAAGTGAGATTTCAGCTGTCCATAGCTCCTAAAATCCCCATTCTTCTCCCCTATCTAACTTTATTAAATCCAATCCCCATAAAAAAGAAATCTACTCTTTATCTCAGACAATCTCGATAATATGATAATTTTCGTTCGATCCGGGAAGGAAGTCGTTTTAAATTAAGGGAATTTATAAGAAAAATGCAAAATTGAGCCCTTTTCCCGGCGCTGATATTCTCCACACGTAAAAAACTTTACTCCCTTCGGCGTTATTAAGGAGTCTAATCAATCACTTCTATAAAGACGTGACTTATCCCTATGGAGAACTTAAAGAATTCCTTAATAAGGAGCAATAAAACTCCATTGTTTTCATGGAAACTTGAGCAAACTCTTAATTTCCCTGCACCCCTTGGTCGGTCCCTAACGGAAAAGAGTTCCACTTTTTAGCGTCTTTAATGTCTTTTCTATAAAATACGTATCTTAAACTTACATCTAAATTATGATAAATAAGTTTGCTACAACTAGTATGCTGTACAAAGTGTAATAATAATCACTAAATATGTTATAAATCCTGTCGTTAACTAGATGAGATTCCTTCGTCTGGAGAAGACGACCTATATTCACATCTCACAACTAAAGAAGAAATGCTTAATTGAGCCACGGGACTTTCCCACCCTCCGCAATCCTTTTCTTTGAAGTCCCGTTTGTTCTCTGTGTTGAGTCTAATCTTGTATACGAGCTCATGACTCGCCAAGCAATCCGAAGAATCTTTGCCTTTGGGTACCACAACTCGGTAAAGCCAGCATATGAGTTTGTCCGTCTTGGAATGGATTTTCAAGATGTGTTTTTTGTCATCATAGAGTGTCTTCTTATCTTTTCTGATGGAAGATCTTAATATTTTCGATGCTCTGATTTGGCTGCTTCCATACTGTAAGAAACATAAGTACTCTTCAAAGTAGTACCGCGAATCTGCACACCTCTTGATGCTAAATTTGATGTTGCTGACGTGTAAATAACCGGCGATGTACTGCGTAGCCATAAAATGAGCTGGAATGTAATTCTTAATCAGGTCCCGCTGTTGAGCTATACGGAATTCTGGAACAGGCGGAATTGAAGAAGGATTGTGAGTAGAAAAGGAAAAGCAAGAAGAATCAGTTAGGTCTAAACATAAAAGAAAAATGCAAGTATGTAATTGTTTTTCTACAGATTTCGATGCCTATTTACCTACCACTTTTTATAAACGAATTGTACCCGTTCGCAGAATTAAAAATATAAGGTTGTTAAGCATTTTCGTAAACAACAATTTCAATGTAAATGATATTAAATCTTTCCTAAAATCAAATAGTACGAATAAGCACTTAACTTACCGTAATTTTTAATTCTGAAACAGAATATGTAGACAAAAATTAATCAAATTATGTTGCACTTAGTATTATTGTTCATGTGCTTTTGAAATAGCTCCGTTCCTTATTTTAGGCATCTTGTGGCACAAACAGTAGGTTACATGTATTCCATAAACCAATGCAGATAAATCCATCCTAGAAAAGAAATACTTATTATTTTTCTGTCAAGGGTAGCACCCATAATTTCTACAAACTACAATTTTTTTATAACGCATTATCACATTTCATTCAAAAATTAAAAAAACTGCGTTTGCGGAAATTATTGCTGCCACCCTTTTTAATATCAGGGTTCTATTTCTACTTCACTAACATAATAACATTTGACATCATTTCCCATTGCACTGGGATTCGACAGACATGTAAATCTTAAACTGACAGATCTAGGTTGCATAGGAAATAAGTTTTGAAAGTTGTGTCTATGTAAACAAACTGACGTATCTACTACTTTTTTCAATAAATAGTAGAATCGGCTCCAATGGAAAAATATTATTTTTCAATAGTGTGGGACGAAACTTTTACAATTCAAATAAATTATTATATTTTTTACCAAGAGAATTATTATACTAAGAATGTATTTTGAGCAAAAATTTAAACGTAATGTACAAATAATCTAGGTTATGGTAAACGAAAATTAGTTTACAATCAAGTAAGTGTTGAAACAACCACTTGTGGGTTAATAATATTATTGTTTGTTGTGTTAATAAGAACAATTAGTTTACCTCTAAGAAGGTATTCCCGTATTGCGCAGGTAAGCTCATTTATATTGGATTTCTCGAAAGATTTTTCAAGTAATTGAGACATTAACCCCCAAAAGTAAGTTTTCTCCTCTTCATAATGTAAGTGACACAATTCCACCGACTGAGCGAAGTTTTCCATAATTTCAACCATTTTGTTGTGCTGCACAGGACTATTACAACGACGCAAACAATTACGAGTAAATGAATTATATGGGAATGAACTACTAAACCCCCAGTTTAATGCGATAACATTTGTTTTCTGAACATAGATAGGCAGTTGTTTTTGTCTGCGAGCAAAGGTGTGTGGTTAAAATAAGTTTTGTTTTAATATATGATTATAGCCTCAAACATCCAAATCGAGTAACAGAAAAAAAACAAAAATAAATGTACCTGTTCGTCGTCCAACCAACGAAAAAATCCTAAAATCAATATTAAAAAGAAAGGGACGCTACATAATAGGAGGTTAACAGATGTAAGAAAAAGATCGAACGATTTCTATCACAAACGGTCCATTCATCCAAGACCCACACTGATAAGAAAAAAGCCGAGAAACAAATAAACACCACAACAATTGATGAGGATGAGGAGAATACCAAAGATCAAAATTTATGAGTGTAAATAAAATGTACCTTCTTAATTGGATTTTTATTGGTCACTAGGCAACCGGTTTCGCTAGTCACATCAGCATCTTCAGGCCTCTAGAGAGACAGATACACACATTGCGAATTAGATCTAAGATAATGAGGCTTGAATATAGCTAAATTAAAACAGTTCAAATCAAAATGTAAAGAGAAATTAAATCCTTAAGGGAACAATCTACTACAAGTGATTAATAAATATTTTTAAAAATTTGAAAGACTTGCATGTAGTCAGGATTAAATTAGATTTAAACTTCATTAGATGTGAAACGCAAAGACGGAGTGGCAATACAATAGTCGGTATTGTAAAACTTGCATAAGTTCGCACGTCGGCACATGTACAATAAATTACTTTCTTCGTAATCTAAACTTGCAAAAACCAACGTATAAAGTGGATCAATACAAAATAAAAACAAAATCAGGTACATTAAGTAGTCAACACTTTAAAAGTCTTTGAAAATATTGCAAAATATCACAGAATAAAATGGCTTGTTGTACGAAAAAAGATGTGTAAAAGATTTAATATAGGTCATTGAGACAATTAATATTATTATTTCTTTTAAGTTTATCTATTTCTAGACTTTCTAGAAGTTTTAGTTTATGACCTTTTTTACATTCATGTAGAAGTTTGATATTTTCAGATGTGAGCGAGTGACCACTGGTATGTAAGTGTTTACCTATGACAGAGAAAATTATATCTTTTTAATGTTCTTTGAAAAGGGTTTTTAGCCCGTCTCCCCCACGCAGGCGGTACCGCAATAACATTCAATGATGTATACAGCACTCTTGTCTTGAGGGTGGGTCTGATCCTTGCTGTTAGATAAAATGTTTAGTAAATTTCTTTCAGTTTTAAAAACTAAATTGACTCCATATCTATTGAATATATTGGTTAATTTGTTAAACTTGAAATGACCGTACGTTAATTTTCGGTATATTTTACCTTTTTGTGTTGGAATATTTGATTTATTGTCAAATCTATCAATGTATGATTCATTGCTCATAACCATTGTTATGTGCAATTTGTTTTATGGTTTGAAGCTCTTGAGAATAATTTGTGTTATTGAGTGGGATGTTTTTGAGTCGATGAATTAAAGAATTGAAAGCTGCTTGTTTATGTTTCTGGTGATGAAATGAATCATGGGAAATGACTATATCAGTATGTGTGTTTTTTAGGTATATGTTATATTTAAAACAAAAGGGAATTCTGGTTATAGCGATGTCAAGAAAATTGAGTGTGTTATTGAGATCTTTTTCTATAGTGAATTTAATATTTTCATGCACGTTATTAATGTAGTTGAAAAGATTGTTTATGAAGTCACAGTTGTCACCACTGTAGATGACCAAGATGTCATCCACGTAACGACTCCAAAAAACAATATCTCTGGTTATGTCATGGTTGCAAAAAAGCCTATCCTCAAAATCGTCCATGAAAATGTTTGCAAGCAAGCCTGATAAGGACGATCCCATGGGCAGACCTTCGTTCATGTTATAGTAATTGTTGTTGAATTGAAAAAAGTTTTGTTTTAGAGTGATATCTATAAGCGTTTTGAGGTTCTGTTTATCGATGTGGTTTAGGTTGGTTTTATCGATCTTGTTCGAGACTATTGGAATTATATCTTTAATTGGTATATTGGAATTATATCTTTAATTGGTATATTGGAGTAAAGATTTACAATATCCAAAGATAACATATGAGAATTATCATTTAGATTTATGTGGTTTAGTTTGTTGATGAGTTCGGTAGTATTGGAGATATTCGTAGAATTTGCCCACTTCCTGATGACATCTGTCATTAGGACGGGGAGGATGTTAAAGGATCTACGAGTGGATCGGCTAGCAAAGCTAGCTGTCTTTAATAATGTGAAAATGTGTTTAAAATAAGATAGCTAGTAATAATAACTTAGCTAGTTGTTGATAAATAGCAAAAAAAACTTCTAAAACATCAATCTTTGCTTTTGTATTCACTCAAATAGAGAACGATAAAGCGTTCCCAAAACAGTTTATACAATACTGAGTCTTTTTGAGATTAGTGTCTACTATACAAAAAATGGAGAAAATAGTCTTATTTCAACGCACCTGTCGAGCAAACTAGATGCTGAAATATCATTTCCGAATTAATTAAGACCAGAATATAATGAATTTAGAATTGAAACTTTTTGGTTTGGTGAACAAATGTTGGATATTTTAGAAGATATAGAAATAATTGGAATCACCTATACACAAAAATCGGTGAAAAAGTCGTTATAGCGGCGTTCCTGAAGGATGTCAAACAAATTTGTCGCTAGAATATCATTTTCCAATGAATTTAGAATAGGGTCGTTTTGGTTTGGTGAACAAAGGTTGAATAGTTTAGAAGATTTATTGCCGTTTTGAAATCATTGTTCTCAACAATAGAAAAAAACGAAGAAACAGACTTTATTTCAGTGCTCCTGAAAGATGTGGAGAAAATTGAATAGTGAAATTTCGTTTCCTTATCCCATCAAAGTAAGGTGCAAGTTTTTTTAATGATAAGGACGGAAAAGTTTGGATATTAATCAGTTCTCATATTAAAACTTTTCTGTTAAATGAAAGTGAAAATATTTAACTTTTCTATAATTCAATGTTATAATATTTCGAATTTTCGGCGAAAATGTACTTTATTATTGTTTTCCCTATCTAAGTACTGACAATATGCACCCGGGTTAGCGAAGTTTCAAACCGTTGCTATCGTCACCCTAATCAATATAAGACATATTCAGATCAGGTTGTTTCTAAACAATGTCAATTAAGAGAGACGCGTTGTTTATTTTCATACTGCATATTATACAAGAAAGTGAAAATTGATTACATATAATCACATAATTTTTCTATAGTAAAAAACCTATCGGATAAATGTGAAAAACACTTTTAAACCTGACGTAGAAACCTCAGGCTCTAATTAAACGAAAGTTAATTAGTCAAGTATTTATGACAATTAACGGATGCTCTATACGAGAAGGCCGCTTATAGCCAAAATTATATTTTCCCCACTTCAACAAGTCATCTCGGGACGAAATAAGAAAATTTAATATCGCCGGAAACTTTGCGAATATTAACGTTTTAAATTCATAATGAGTTATTGCACATTTTGTTGCTTAAAGCTACTTTGTTAACATGTTGCACCGAAACCCATTAAGGTTCTGCTCGCCATAAATCACTGAATCATTGGCAGCAATGCATTTCACGATTATTCCGCTTTATAAATGACACATGCCGAAAGCTAAGTAATTGAATTGAGTGCTGATATTATACGATTTGTATAAGATTTTGTAGCGAGTAGTAGTGATTATTAGGTGCGCGCGATTCCTAAAGCTAGTGAAACAGTAATATGAGTTATAGTGCGGTTTGTGCATCCTTAATTGATATTTGTGGTCTTATGGCCGCAATTGCAATCTTGCAGATAACCACATTTAATTAATGTATGTTAACTGTGCACTCCATATGCATAGAAACATCAGCTAGAGGAGTAGGATTAAGTGCTCCGAGGCGAAAGTCTATTGTGGAACTTGATAAGACTGTTTTATAATCGTTATCTTACTTTATTTAAATCGGCTTGTGAATTTCCTATAAGTATAAAGCTTTTTGTTTTCTATAGCAAGTTGAGCAGTGAATATATTCCAGTTTTATGAAAAGAAATATTGGGAAAATTCGTTAAATTTATTCTCAAAATAGGCCTATATGTATATAGCCTGCACGAGTATTTATTATTTATGAATTTTGATCATAATACCTGTATATTTTATGTATATTGTATTTTATGTAAACAATTCAAAATATATTATAAATTACTCTCTTGCCCGAAATACTTTTCTATTCATTTCTTAAATTTGTAATCGTTGTAGCATAGTTGCCTATCAAATATTTGTTTATTTGCTTGATTACCTTTCGGACTTCATCTTCATCATCATACACCACGTTAATTTATCAAATAATAATTCACATGATAAAATTGATGATTCCAAAAATGCAACCAAATGTCAAATATATTCCGCAGGACTTGCGGCACAATTGCACAGAATTCATTATGTTTATCATGAGCATATGGTCCAGGAATCAAACGAGCAATTGTTCTCTGATAATGTCTGCTGACATTGTGTAATTATAATGCTAGGATATTAATTAGGATGTATAATAAATTCTTGTGTTGGCCTTTCGAAATTCTTTTAGTGATTGACAACTTATTGAATAACTTTTTTTAACATTTGTTCACATTCGGTACTTACAATTTGTATCGACGATATTGAGCTGTTTGTCCCTGATATATTTCAGTATTGTAGGCAGACAAACATATAATAAGTATAGTTTGTAATTATTATATTTTCAATGTGAATATATTTGGTTTCTAACTACATATACCTATTAATAAATTTATTGTAAATTATGGGGTTATAAAATTAAATTCACTCAGCCTGCACTGAACGTTTCATTTCACGTTTCTCCTTTGCAAGTTTAAAGAATCGGAGGATACGTAAACAATCGTTGTAAAATTTACATAACCTTTATGTGCATAGTAAAAACGAAATCGGTAGATACATAAATGAAATGAAAATGTAACATAAATAAATTATATATTTAATGTAAGTATAACGGGAACATTATGAAAAAATAACTCAGTTCCGAAACGTTGATCGAAGTTGGTAGTAGAGAAAAGTATCCATTGGTAAGAATGGATCTATCCATTATCCGACATTGAGCGCGTCATAACTTGTTGGTGTCGTTGTTGATTATTCATGTTGTGCTTAAGTTTAACAGTCTATTTTGTGTTAATATTATAATATTATCAAATGGATGTTATATATAATCATCTGCAATATTGGTAAGTAGATAAGTTATTATTATTGAAGAAACATATATAACATATATAAAACCTTCTTATAAGTTTCTAGTACCGTATGCAATAATTGCTTTTTACATTACATTTACTTAGCACCGAAGAAAAAATGGTAGAGTCCGTTTTTCCTAAGGAAAGTCAGTCCTTAATACTATTAGATGGCAATTTAATACATTTACTTAAAATGTGTAATTGACATTGGTGACCTTGAATAATCCCTGTAGAACATGTAAAAAAATGACAATATAACACATATTTATTGATTTATTTATACCTATCTACAATTTACAATGCTTATATCAAAAAAATAATATTAATCTGAACCTTGTAATACTTC
>JAWQRP010003049.1:0-14146 GCA_033557875.1 Quadriops clusia | reverse complement strand
ATATATATTAATATTTATTCTTAAAAATAAGTAATATTATTATTATAGAAGTTTTATAATATTTTAAACCTATGATATATTTAAAAAAAAACAATTAATAATTTTCGATCGAAAATTGATTCTAATAAGCTCCAGTGAAGTGTCTTAAAAACCGAGCGCCAAAGGCGCGAGGCGGCGAGCGAGCGAAGCGAGCGAGCTCATCCTTTTAGTGATTTGATAAACTTCCATAATTCGATTATCTCACTCAATATTTTAAAATTATCGTTATATTATTCAATATCTTTAAATTATTATTTGTTTAGATTAGGTTATTTTAGATGATTTTAAGTAAGAACAACTCATGCACACTGAAGGTAAACAAACACCAGGAAAGCTAACAGCCTCGTCCGATTGTGCACTCGACCAAAAGCCATCATTAAAACTTCCCCAGAATCAATTTAGACGCACCTATTCACATCAATTGATGATTTTTGTTATTTACGACGAGTTCCTGCAGAACAGGCTCGGTAATTTGTTTATTAAGTATTATTAAACATCAATTAAGGCGCGCGATTAAATACAGTGATAAATTAATTTCAAGCGTCGGGCTGCCTTTTTTGTATTTCGCTGCTTATCAGCAATTACTTTTAATTCAGCCCGGCGATGCCTACAAGCGGCAATTAGCTCGCGAAAACCTTAAATAGAATGTAACGTTCAAAATATTTTGAGATATAAATGTAAACATTACGATAGGTAAACATGAAGATATACGTACTTACGATACATATATTAAATAAAATAGACAAATGAATGTTACATTTACGAATATTACATTTATGAATATGTAACGTTATTAGCTAAATAGACAAGCGAAATTAACCCTACAGTGCCCATATTGCTTTGTTGTATCTCCATACACAAAGTAACAGCTAAAAAATCTATATTAGAGTTAGGGAGCACAAAGGAAGGCCTTCGTTCGCCCGTCGCGTCGTTCCGTTTCGTTTTTGTTTTTTTTTTATCCCTGATCACTTTTTCTTTTTTCTCCCATCGAGGAGGCCGCGCCGCGTCAGCAGCGCGCCGCGCGGCGCCATCTCTCGGAGGGTAGTCGAACTAGATTTGGGGGGTGAAAAAATTCGATAATCGCCGGCCGTTTAGGGTTCCTACGAAATTTCGCGGGAGGGGGTTGCAGCCCCGAATTGCGCGCCGGTGGCGCCACCTAGGAACAGAGGGTTGAACTGCTCGTTCTCTCCCCAATCGGGTTGGTAAGAAAGCTTCCGTGACTCTTTTGTTAAACGAAGACATTCGATGAATATATATATATATATATTCGATGGATGTATTCGATGGATGTATTCGATGGATGTATTCGATGGATATACTCGATGAGTATATGCGACGAATATATTCGTTCCCGTTTATTATTCGTTATGTAAGCGATATTTTCTCCGGTTGTCGTTGCATTATTAATTAATAAATTAATTAACACGCACACACGACGGCATATGGTAATCTTGAATGCAGCGCGATAAATAAATGTCATATGGGCATAGAGAGGATTGTTTGTTTTTCAAGGCCGAGCCTTCGTGATTATTTTGTACCAACGCTATTCGTTTATTATTAGTCAAGTAGATCGCGACTGTACGTGACGTACAGTAGCGGGCAAATGTTTCGAGGCAACTTTGACTCGCACGTGTGCAAGGAGGATATTAGTTGTGCTGGTGGTTATTAGACATCGAGTTAACGAGGAGGTTTGTAACGAGACGAGACGGCGAAGTATTTAAGCGGCTCGGTGACACTAATTTGCATAAGTCAACCGCGCGAGATGTCAAATTAACGATCCTCTCCACTAATCGGTCCATTGTTCGCGGAATTACCGCATTGTGTGCTTGACGCTAATCGATGTACTAACAGTCCCACTATTTGTAAATTGCCCATCTTTCTCGCCTCGAATAACCTTTGATCAGCTATTGAACCTCGTCAGGTGTCGAACAAGTGACGAGCGCTCTTGCATAAGCCGTCTTGATGTTGCTGTACTGTCTTGATGTGCTCTCTTGATGTGCTCTCTTGATGTACTCTCTTGATGTACTCTCTTGATGTACTCTCCTGGTGTTTCTCTACAGTCTCGATCCGTTGCTGACATCTATGTAGTAACTCTTATGCTGATCATGGTTGCTGCGAATATCCTAATTAGTAGGTATGAACGCACGTAAAGTATTCCTTAAACTATAGGCAACCAACTATGCAGATAATTCGCGTTTATAATTGTCGAGGCGCAAGTTAGGTTAATTTAGGTTAGATCGATTAGGAATCGAAGCGGGCTGGCTCCGGCGAACAGAAGAAGATCGGCGCGGCCGACCGTCGCTTGTTTCTCTCGGCATCAAGCAGGCTCAGGTGAAACAAATGCACCTGAGCGCGCTGACGTCACGGGGACGAACTGCGGAAGTGGGCGTGGCCGCGCTCTCCCACCATTGGCTGTGTGGGTGGCTGGATGACAAAGGGCCACGCCCACCGTTAACCCTTTCCTCGCCGGGCCGCACCACCTTGCCGCGATTTACATGCACAGCCACGAACATTGTGGCCATGTACACGAAGAAATGCACAATGAGACCATTCGGCGTAATGAACACAAATACATATATATACATATATAAATATATATATATGTATGTGCGAAGCCGCCACGGACGGCTAGATCGATACTGCAACGCGATGCCGGGCTTCTGATACAGTCCTCGGAAGTAATGGATCTAGTTGGCTATGTATAATAGTTATAAATGCACACACGAATGATATTGTCGCGGAGGACGGGGCCATTACTCACGGCGGTTCATATGAGGAAGTGGTTCTTTGACCTCGATTTGGCGCGGCAGTTTGCGTGGATTCTGTTTTGACAGTTTTTTGAGTAGATTTGACAGTTATTTGGTTCGATTTGACTGTTCTTTGACAGTTTGTTGACAGTTCGTTGACAGTTCTCTGACAGGCAGAGGTGCCAACTGCGAAACATAATCTCTCCAAACGATTTACTTTTTCTACGATCATTACTTCTAATTGCGCAATAGTCGCGAATTTTTTTTTTTTTAGGGACGCCTACTCCGATCGGATCCGTCTGGGGATGTTGATGACGTTTCGGACGAAGCAGTAATGACCTCTTCCTGATGACTCCTTCTGAGCAGTTACACCCACCGAACCTCCGGCTAACGATAATGCCCCTGTCCAGCCCCCTGATGGCCTAAGATCATTTATAACCGCCCTTCGGTCTCCTCGGGATGTTGCGTATGTGGGCACACGCGAGATAAATGCATTAGATCACATCTATTCGCGACGTCTTTTTTCTGAAATCGTATCTTTCACATTCATCATGATATACTTCTAGATTGATCCCACTTCTGATGTAATCCCACTTCTGATGTAATCCCACTTCTGATGTAATCAAACTTCTGATGTAATCAAACTTCTGATGTTATCAAACTTCTGATATAATCCCACTTCTGATTTTTTTTTATTTATAGGTAAATGACAATACGGTTATATATTTGTTATTGGGTTTAGTTTTTGCAAGTGTACGTAAGATGTATGCTCAGTATTTCCCATTATAAACGCAATAATTGAAAAAAAAAATAAGTACGCGCATAATTCATGCGAGTGCAATTATCGGCAATTTCGCAATTTCATTTTAATTGCCCCCTTGTCGGCGGCGCATTTGTTTACAGAACTAATTTTCCACGAGTTCAACTTGAATCGTTGTTAAAAGTAATATTTTTATAGAAACTGTTTTAATTGGGTTATATTTTACATTGAAATTGTCTTTAAGTGAATTCTATGACAAAATTTCGATTAAATTATATTTTTATTTCAATTTTGATTCAATTATACTTTTGATTCAATTATAGTTTTGAATCAATTAGGTATACTCTTGATTCAATTATATTTTTGATTGAATTATACTTTTGATTCAATTATACTTTTGATTCAATTATACTTTTGATTCAATTATACTTTTGATTCAATTATACTTTTGATTCAATTATACTTTTGATTCAATTATACTTTTGATCGAATTATATTTCGAATAATAATAATATTAAAAAAAATAATACAGAAGAGTGCGACTTTTGTCCTTTCGTGACGTAGCATACGCAACACGAAGGGTGCAGGCGAAGGTGCCCCATATGAGTGAGAGAGACGGAAGGAATCGATTGATGCAAGGAGGAAAGGAGGAAGGACGATTTATGTAAAATCGATTTGAAATGCGATTGGAATAACTCATTTTAATCACTTCCGTTTTAATAAGTAATGCTATGCAAATTGACCTTACAATCATCCCGCCACTGAGATACGTTTTTCCTTTCGTCCTTATGACGAATTCGTTTCATCTGATGTACAAACATAACAATAAAATTGATATAAAAACGAAAGTTAACATTTAACATAAAAGTAATGAAACAATACAAAAAAAACATTTGTAAACAAATTTTAAAAAAATAGCTCAAATAAAAAAAATATATATATATTTGACCTTGTCTTCATGAAATTGCATTACGTGCGATCGGTAGAAAGGCGCCGTGGCTTAGTTGGTTAAAGCGCCTGTCTAGTAAACAGGAGATCGTGGGTTCGAATCCCGCCGGGGCCTTCGCGACCTCTTTTTCATTAATTTTTTTTCAATAAAAACGTTCTTTTTTACGTATTCTCGCCAGAATCTTCACGTATTGTAGTTATAAATGTAAATATATCGAAAATAAATAGGTTTCTATAAGTTGGAAGCAAAAAAAAATAATTTGCTAATACGAGGTCTATTCAATAAGTAATGAGCCCTATCCTCTTAGAAGTCTTCCCGTCGATCTTCCTGGCCGCCTACGACGCTGTTTGCGTACGCACACCTTCGAAATTAGTTCACACACACATACACACGCACACACACACACACATACATAAATGCATACATACATACATACATACACACACACACACACACACACAAATACACATATATATATGCACACAGCACACATTAAACTTGTTTAATATTCCACATGCATCAGGAATGGGCACAGCTGTGATAAATGCGAGCGCATTACCGGCAAAAAATCCTTTATAATATTTATGTAGTCAATAATGGCCTAATGATGATCATTGATAATAAATGTAGCAAGTTTTTCTATTCGCGCCGGCTAGCAACGTCATTTTTGTATGTGCTCCTATTCCTGCACTTGATATTATGCGCATACATAACGATATTTTGTTGACATCCGACGGCGGCAAAAAGCAAATCGCTCACTCTGCACCGATTTATGGATTATTATTGGAATGGATAAATACCTTGGTGTATGAATATGCATGGTGTGCTGTGCGTACCTGAAACAAAAACAAAATTATGTTGTACGAGTCATCATCATAATAATAATAATCATAATCATAATAATACTAACAATAATAGTACTAATAGTATTAGTACTAATAATAATAATATTAATAATAATAATACTGATAATAATAATATTAATAATAATATTATTATTAATAATAATATTAATAATAATAATACTAATAATAATTAGCATAAAAACTTCTTCGCAAATAAAAAATCCTCGCGGCAAATTAACGACAAAACATTTTTTATCAAGCGACACGTGCGGCGATAATAAAAAACTTGAACCCCCGGGGTCACTATTGGGTCCATTTCGAATATATGTGCACACACAATAACGCTCTTGTTTTTATTTACTATTATTGCGGACCTTCAGATAAAAAATGCGAAATACCTCATTAACAAAGTAATTCCGCTGATATGTTAGTGTAAACACAACAAATAATTACTATTATATGCATCCATAAAGAAGAATTATACATTATTCATTGAAAATCAATGAAGGAGTTACAAAAGTACTTACTAGAGAACAAAAATCTAACTGCTGGATATCTTACACATAATTTCAAATAATGACAGTCCTAAAAGAAATGCAGTCTATCTGCATTTACAGATTTCTGTAATTCGCAGAAGGAAATGACGTAATAATAGGAAACAAAAGACAGGCGTACGTGACATAGATATCGGGGTAACAAGGAGGCGCAGGAACTAGAAAGCTCAAGAACTAAAAGACACAGGAATTAGAAAACTCAAGATCTAGAAGGCTCAGGAACTAGAAAACTCAAGGACTAGAAGAGTCAGGAACTAGAAAACTCAAGAACTAGAAGACTCAGGAATTAGAAAACTCAAGATCTAGAAGGCTCAGGAACTAGAAGACTCAAGAACAAGAAACATTGAATGAATAAGAAACAAAAGATGGTCAAGGAAGAAACAAAAGATGGTCAAGGAAGAAACAAAAGATGGTCAATGAAGAAACAAAAGATGGTCAAGGAAGAAACAAAAGATGGTCAAGTAAGAAACAAAAGACGGTCAAGCAAGAAATAAAAGAAAACCAAAGAAACAAAAGACATCCAAGCAAGAAACAAAAGAACTCGACCCGGCACCTGTACATCAATGGGCTCTAGATGCATCTATTCCAGAAGCTCGGCAACAGAAGCAGAAAAACGAACATATTATTTCGTATGAAATTGTCAGTTGTGGCAGCATGAAGCGGTCATCAAGAGGTCTTGAGCACGCGGATGCGGAGTTAGGGCCACGAGCTCCGAACGGGGAAGAAGAGCAGCAAGAAGAGGAGAAAGAGGAGCAAGAAAAGGAGAAAGAGGCGATCATCAAACCACAATCTGATGGGAGTGAGCGCAAAGAGCAGTGAGCACTTCTTAAACCCAATCTAGAAGTATAATCATCATTACGAACTGGTCTAAATTCGTCTGCAATACACTGACTGTGCAGGAAATGTACGCATTTATACTTAATGACTTGAAACAAGAGAAAAAATGACACTCGCTCAAGCCTGGGGGGCAGGGCCGTATCAGGTTGTTTGCCTGGTTAATCTGGTCAAAATAACAGTTGTCTAACCTAACATTACTTGGCCTAACCTAACTTAACCTAACTTTGTCTGACCTAACCTAACCTAACTTTGTTTGACCTAACCTAACCTAACTTTGTCTGACCTAACCTAACCTAACTTTGTCTGACCTAACCTAACCTAACTTTGTCTGACCTAACCTAAGGAACACCGATCTAACCTAAATCAATCAAACATAACCTCACTTAACAAAAAGTAGAGTGTCACAATTGGCGCTGCAACTGCGACGCTAAAGGCCATCCCGCACTAGCGCGCAGCAGCCGCGGCGTAATTTTATGTTAAATTATAATCCTTATCCCGTCTTACAAACGCGATAATGTCAAAGGATATTAAGTAGCGCCATTACTTTTTGACTTAATCGAAACCTGACTAATGGCCGGTGATTATAATTTCAATTAGCGAGCCTTGTTCAAAACACATTTCGAGAGATACGCCAGATAACTTCATTAGGCCATAGTTTTTCTATAATTAAAGCCACGGCGACAGTGTCTTCGGGACATTTGCATAAATGCACCGCTGCCTGCGATCAATAAGGCGAATGCGTTCGATCCTCACGTCTGATATGCAGGGGCTATTGCGAATCGAATGCGGTTTGCTCGCTAACTAACCTGGTTAGAATCTGTTTGCTTGGGGACAAACCCTTAGGGCAAGTTCTATACTACGGTTGACAGATGACAGCTGACAGTTGACAGCTGACAGTTGACAGCTGACAGTTGACAGCTGACAGTTCACAGCTAACAGTTGACAGCTGACAACTGACAGTTGACAACTGACAGTTCACAGCTAACAGTTGACAACTGACAGACAACACTTGACACATGACAGCTGATTTTCGGCAGTTGACACATGTCAAACAACAACCCAAGCGACATTATTAGAACATTTCGCAAGCCTGCTACACATTACGTATTATTAGAGAGCAGCTTTATCTACACGCATTAATGAGTTACATGTTATTGCTCCAGTGCGTGACCTTGACAAAGAACCAAACAGGAAAGATCGTGATCTTACAAACTCGCAGCAGGTTTGCCCATAGATACACATAAGCACGGATACGACATTCTAAGCGACTCTCAAGCAGCGAGTGCGTAACGAGAAGGAAATGTCCGTACGCAACGCGTGTGCAACCTCACACACGCTCACTCGATTTCACTGTCACGGCTAGGAGACGCGATTCGCTCTTGTTTTTTTAAAGCGCTACATCGAAGGCGCATTAAGATGTACGACAAATTAGTTCTTTTTGTCACTGTACAAGTCTGATCCCATAGGACCACAGATCAAATAGTAAAGCCATCTCTGGTCGGTTGCCTCTTCATCGACTTCATACGGCATACCCCAATTACGAGTACACTAGGTAGCAACATTTAACCTCTTGTATAAAATAAATGCTACTTTCTAAAGCAGGGACTGAACGCTACAGTAAGCTTAGGGTATAGGTATAGGGTATAGAGGGCGCTGCGTATACACCCCCGATGACTAGAAATAGCTTAAAAATAAACGAGCAAGACGGGAGAAAACATTATCTGCGGCGTCCGCAGGGGCACAAAAGACGCTGGCGCCGATTCATTTGTCATTGCGTCACTGCTGTCACTTCCGCTGCACTGGTGAAACCCCAGCCAACTTCGCCTCGGGACTAACTATCTGTGACATCATCTGAGGCTAATGTGCCTCTATCCGAGTTGGCTGTGATGCGGCCGCCCGACTCGTGAGTCTGGCGACGAACTTCCGATCTGCAGCGAATTCGGTCCTGAGCGCGCCCTCTATTAGTCGCAATCGAAAGTAAAAATGACAGATCTGCGCGATAACGAGCTCGGCCTTCTTGATCGAGGCTGGATACTTCTGTTATTCTACTGTTTTCCTCTACTGTTTTACTCTACTGTTTTACTCTACTGTTTTATTCGACTCAACTGTTTTACTCAACAGTTTTGCTCAACTGTTTTTCTCAACTGTTTTACTCGACTGTTTTACTCGACTGTTTTTCTCAACTGTTTTACTCGACTGTTTTTCTCAAATGCTTTACTCGACTGTTTTACTCGACTGTTTCACCCAAGTGTGTTACTCAACTGTTTTGCTCGAGTGTGTTGGCCAGTGAAATCGAGGAGGCTGAGCCTGTGGGCAACACATAGCGAAGTGTATCCGACCTCAGAAGAACAGTTATGCATCATAGCACACTGATTCACCGAGCGGGGCAAAAAAGGCGACTGGATCTGAAAAAAGGAAGTTGTAAAAGTAAGAATGGTCTCTTCCGACTGGACCTGATCGCAGCCGCTCGGCTGACAGGCAGCCTCAATAAATCCCCTTTAATTCTTATCATTAGTATCTCTGAAATCTTGTCCGGTAATAAAGATAATAAACTTTTATTTTCGCTATCAAAGGCGGCACGATAAAATTACAAATTGCCGTCATTTTGTATGTTTATGCCGTTGTTTTCTCAATTCTGGCCTTTTTACGGCGCGATCCTCTGGTAATTAGCGTTTTTTAGCCGATTAGATTTAATTATGCTTGTGCTGGAGCTTGAGCTATTGCTGCTACTGTTGCCACTGCTTCCATTAGCAAAGCATCTCTTCTTATGAGGACATACCTCTCACTACTGTATCTCTCTTACTACTGTAACTGGGCACTACACTATAAAAATATACACGTAATTGTATAAATATAAAATTTGTGACAGGCATTTTAGTATCTTCCCTTATCAGTTCTTAATTATAATTTTATATTAATGGGGTTTATTACTCCCACTAGAACTTATATATTTGTGTTTTTCTTTTAGAAGTTCACGAATCTACTATATGTGGTATTACGTAGTAGTAGCAGCTCGTTAGATTTACAGTGAAACCTCGATTATCCCGCTCTAGCTTATCCTATGCTAAATATTACTACACGAGAAGTGAACATTAGCAATTCTTAAATTCTCTTAATGGATTTAGTTAACACTTTTTTTATATTACCTATAGTTTATGAAGAGTTACATATTATGAATATGTAGTAGAGTGTCACCTCGATTATCCGGTTCTGGATTAGCCGTCATTCGCATTATAGGTTATTATGCTTTTGCAGCGGAAAATCTATTAACTGTAAATATTTATTTATAGACTTAATTAGAAGTAATTAGGTTGATTAAATTATAAGGTTTTTCCTGATTATTAGGACGCGTAATAGGGGCAATTCCAAAATCTATGATAGAAAATTCCCTAATTAATAGAAATAATTAATATTACACGTAATAAAAGATGAAAATATTGAATAGTATTTGTATTTGTTTTAATAGTTTTATTTATTTTAACAGTTTTATTTTAATAGTTTTATTTATTTCCACAGTTTTCACTAGTTAATATTATTATGATTATAAATAATAATTGAAAAATATTGTATAAACTTCTCAGATTATTGAGATGATGAGCTCGCTCGCTCGCCACCTCGCGCCTTCGGCGCTCGTTTTTTAAAACACTTCACTTACGTTCAATTATTGTCAACTTAATTACTGTAAAAACTAAACATTCTTCTTTATAAAATATTTTATTTTGTGAAATATTTATTACGTCTAATATATTTTTTATAAAATATCCTTCATAAAATACGTTTAATAAAAATGTTGTATAAGTATTTTTAATTATAGGCACCTCGAGCTCGCTCGCTTCGCTCACTCGCCGCCTCGTGCCTTCGGCGCTCGTTGTTTAAGACACTTCACAGTAGCTTCTTATTTTAATCTTGATGGTACCACACATTATATGAGGAATATTTTCATCTGTGCTAATATTCTCATTTTAATTAATTTTACTATTTTATTATTTTATTTATTTTAATATTTTATATATTATACTATTTTTTTCAATATTTTATGTATTTTAATATACTTAATATTATTATTAATATAAATAATAAATTAAAATTATTGCTAAACGTCTCAAATTATTAGCATGATGAGCTCGCTCGTTTACCGCCTCGCGCCTTCGGCGCTCGTTTTTAAGACACTTCACCGGAGCTTCTTACGTTCAAGTTTTGTCGACTTAATTACTTTAATAACTAAACATTCTTCTCTATAAAATATTTTATTTTATGAAATATTTTATTTTATGAAATATTTTCTATAAAATATCCTTCATAAAATACGTTTAATGAAAATGTTGTATAAGTATTTTTAATTATAGGCACGTCGAGCTCGCTCGCTTCGCTCGCTCGCCGCCTCGCGCCTTCGGCGCTCGTTGTTTAAGACACTTCACTGTAGCTTCTCATTTTAATCTTGATGGTACCACACATTATATGAGAAATATTTTTATCTGTGCTAATATTCTCATTTTAATTAATTTTACTATTTTATTATTTTATTTATTTTAATATTTTATATATTATTCTGTTTTTTTTTAAATATATTATGTATTTTACTATACTTAATATTATTATTATTATAAATAATAAATTAAAATAATTGCTAAACTTCTCAAATTATTAGCATGATGAGCTCGCTCGCTTACAACCTCGCGCCGTCGGCGCTCGTTTTTAAGACACTTCACTGGAGCTTCTTACGTTCAATTTTTGTCGACTTAATTACTTTAATAACTAAACATTCTTCTATATAAAATATTTTATTTTATGAAATATTTATTACGTCAAATATATTTTTTATAAAATATCTTACATTAAATACGTTTAATGAAAATGATGTATAAGTATTTTTAATTAAAGGCACATCGTTGTTTAAGACACTTCACTGTAGCTTTTTATTTTAATCTTGATGGTACCACACATTATATGAGAAATATTTTTATCTGTGCTAATATTCTTATTTTAATGAATTTTACTAATTTTACTATTTTATTATTTTATTTATTTTATATATTATACTATTTTTATTAATATTCTATGTATTTTAATATACTTAATATTATTATTATTATAAATAATAAATTAAAATTATTATTAAAATGTTGCATAAGTATTTTTAATTATAGGCACGTCGAGTTCGCTCGCTCGCCGCCTCGCGCCTTCGGCGCTCGTTGTTTAAGACACTTCACTGTAGCTTCTTATTTTAATCTTGATGGTACCACACATTATATGAGAAATATTTTTATCTGTGCTAATATTCTTATTTTAATTAATTTTACTAATTTTACTATTTCATTATTTTATTTATTTTATATATTATACTATTTTTTTAAATATTTTATGTATTTTAATATACTTAATATTATTATTATTACAAATAATAAATTAAAATTATTATTAAAATGTTGCATAAGTATTTTTAATTATAGGCACGTCGAGCTCGCTCGCTTCGCTCGCTCGCCGCCTCGCGCTTTCGGCGCTCGTTGTTTAAGACACTACACTGTAGCTTCTTATTTTAATCTTGATGGTACCACACATTATATGAGAAATATTTTTATCTGTGCTAATATTTTCATTTTAATTAATTTTACTAATTTTACTATTTTATTATTTTATTTATTTTAATATTTTATATATTATTCTATTTTTTTACATATTTTATGTATTTTAATATACTTAATATTATTATTATAAATAATAAACTAAAATTATTACTAAACACCTCAAATTATTAGCATGATAAGCTCGTTCGCTTACCGCCTCGCGCCTTCGGCGTTCGTTTTTAAGACACTTCACCGGAGCTTCTTACGTTCAATTTTTGTCGACTTCATTACTTTAAAAACTAAACATTCTTCTATATAAAATATCTAATTTTATGAAATATTTATTACGTCAAATATATTTTTTATAAAATATCCTTCATAAAATACGTTTAATAAAAATGTTGTATAAGTATTTATAATTATAGACACGTCGAGCTCGCTCGCTTCGCTCGCTCGCCGCCTCGCGCCGTCGGCGCTCGTTTTTAAGACACTTTACTGGAGCTTCTTCGTTCAATTTTTGTCGACTTAATTATTTTAAAAACTAAACATTCTTCTATATAAAATATTTTATTTTATGAAATATTTATTACGTCAAATATATTTTAAATATATTTTTTGTAAAATATCTTACATTAAATACGTTTAATGAAATTGTATTTTTAATTATAGAGACGGTGAGCTCGCTCGCCGCCTTGCGCCTTCGGCGCTCGTTTAGTAAGACACTTCACTGGAGCTTTTTTCGTTCAATTTTCGTCACCTTATTTGCTTCAACAATAAAACATTCTTCCACATAAAATATTTTTTACATAAAATATTGTTTTACATAAAATATTTTCTTACATAAAATATGTTCTTACATTAAATAATTCTTAAATTATATAATTCTTAAATAAAAAATTTTGTTTCACAAATTTTTTTTATATAATAGATATTATTAATTTAGAGGAAAATAATCTATCGTTTTAAATCATTATTATTATTAGTAACAAATGTAATACAATTTCATAATTGTAAGAAACTCCAATGAAGTGTCTTAAAAAACGAGCGCCGAAGGCGCGAGGCGGCGAACGAGCGAAGCGAGCGAGCTCATCATCTCTTTATTTTTATCAACTTATGTACTATTTTTAAATTATTATTCAGAATAATAATATAATAAAAATAGCTATAGTAAAAACAACAAGCTCATCACATAGAAACAACAACAAACTCATTATATAGTAACAACAATCTCATCATATAGTAATAACTTTAAACTGAAAATCATAAATAACTAACAACTCTGTACTGAAAATCATATGTGATGGTTATAAGTAATTTGATTATTTGAGGAAGAGACTGACAGTTGAGTATAAGAAGATTCAGTGAAGTGTCTTAAAAAACGAGCGCCGAAGGCGCGAGGCGGCGAGCGAGCGAAACGAGCGAGCTCATCATCCCTTTAGTTTTATCAACTTATGTACTATTTTTAAATTATTATTCAGAAGATTTTAAACGTAGAATGAATATAATAAAAATAACTATAGTAATAACAACCTCATCATATAATAATAACACACTCATCATAACTTTAAACTGAAAATCATAAATAACCAATAACTCTGTACTGAAAATCATATATGATGGTTATAAGAAATTTGTTTATTTGAAGAAGAAACTGAAAGTTGAATGTAAGAAACTCCAGTGAAGTGTCTTAATAAACGAGCGCCGAAGGCGCGAGGCGGCGAGCGAGCGAAGCGAGCGAGCTTGAAATCTCTAATATTAAAGAAACTTTATTATTATGAAAATTGAAACATAAATAAACAAATATTTTAAAAAATAAAATATTTATCTTAAGTATAATGCAAATTAATGTCA
>JAWQRP010003048.1:0-14146 GCA_033557875.1 Quadriops clusia | reverse complement strand
AGACAGACAAAAAAGCAAAAAAGGGCCAAATCGACTCAAAATCGCTCAAAACGTCGAGAATCATCAAAATCTCAAAAATTTTTTTCCGCATGATCACTATACTTTCTCTGCGAGAAAGTAAAAAAGTTTCGGAAGAGGGAAAAGTACAAGTTTGAACATTGAAATAAAAGTAAATGATTTTATTTAAACTTCGTATTTTTAAATGTACAATGACCTAAAACCCAAGATTATGTAGTATATTCTAATTTATTGAAATGTTCAGATAATTAATCTAATTAATTAGCAAATAATTTAGTGAGACATAAAATTTGAGTAATTAAAATGATTTTAATTTAGTTTGCGAGTTCATATGCGGCCTGGCAAAATACAGTTAGCTGCCTCTAAATACGCGTGTTTGTTATTTTTGTGTTTTCATCTTTATACATCGATTGTTTATATTTCATTTCATTTTTACCACTGATCTTATCTGAATAATAAAACTTCATCAGGAAAGTTCTCAATAAAGTTTTATTTATTCAGAGTCTTCCCGATCGAGGTACATCAAAAAGATCAACATTACTCGATCTAAATTTAGTAACCCATCGTTAGAATTTCCATAAATACATCTAAAGCACAGGATAAACACCACAATTATTTTTTTTAGCTATTGCCAGCTGTTCCTCCGAAATTTATATCGCATACGAAACTAGTTATTATAACAATCAAATATTGAAATGCGCGGAATGTTTATATTTAAATATAAAGTTAGAAACATTTCTAATAAAACTATTTTCAATTTCTCACAGCACTTAAACATTAAATTAATTTCTTGGAATTCCCTTACAAACGTAGTATGTTTATATACTATAATAAACTTTGAGGCAGTTATTTGATTTTTACACGTTTTTATACGGTATATGTATATAATTGTGAACATCGTTACACTTCACTTAAACAATAAACTCAATAGTAAATTTAGTTCCAAATAATTGTATATCTCGTTCTGCCTGTATTAGCAGTTTAGATTAAAGTAATATGTTTCTGTTAAAGCTTTCTTTCTCTCACTGCAACTTCAAGTATATTTACATCCCCTTGAAGTAATACCAACCTCATTGATAAATTACTGCGGCAATAATTCATGCTGAAAAGGTGAGGAAACACCAGAGTTAATTAATTTAAGTAAGGTTAAGAAATTTGAATACCACATACTCTGGAGCACAACACGAAACGAGCATGAACGCAAAACGGTTCCAACTTTTCCTCCTCACTCCTGGGAAAGTTAAGAGTTCGTGTGTAACTTTAGCAAATAGCTTCTAACGTCGTGGACACCTTATCTTGCGCAATTCCAAGGAATATGGGTGCCCTTGAACGCAGTGGGAAGTCGCCGGCCTCCACGAGAGACTGCTCGTACAAGAGGAGATGTGATGTCTACTGGAGTTGATAACAGCATCGCTCGAAGGGTCCCGACAAAGTTGAATTCTGCTCCGCGAAACGGTACTTCGCGGATGTAATTCATTATAATCGCACAACGGTTAAAATGCCAGAGTAAACTGATTATGGGGGCTAATTTCCCAGCCCCCAGCCCACTACCCTTATCGTCCTCCCATCAGGCCTCGGGAGGGTCGTATTGCTAGAAAGTGACGGCGAAACGCCCCTTTCTTCGCTTCCAGGACGGGATCTGAATTATGCAATTAATCCAATTGTATTGCTCTTACTTACTTCGGACTTGAAGCTTTGCCATTGCCGCCCTACTTCCTTCATTTTCTAAAGTAATAAAATTATGGGTAGATTAAATGTCTCCTGTACGCTGCATTAAGGATGAGGCAAGATTTGCTATTATTACGTGTGTGCCCTATAAAGGTTTTGACGGAATTTTCATTAAAAGAGCCACATACATTATAGAATTCTAAATTTACTTATTAGCCTAATTTCAACAACGCATAATTCATGTAAAAATATAAGTATTTTTCCCCTGTGCATTTTTAAAACCTTAAAATTAAAAGAAGAAAAGTGCTTTTTATTATTAGACTAAGGAACATATGGTACCTAATATCGGGTGATTTTTAATGTTTGAATTATAAAAAATACCGGCACTTCGAAAATCCTATTGTTATTACTAGTGAAGAGTTATCTAATTACTAGTAAGTATATATTTTTTAGAAATAGTATTATCCCGATTACCAACATAATTAACATTTATATTCAGTGTAACTTGGGAAATTCTTGACGGCAAGATAAACCGTTTAAGAATATAAAAAGAAATTTAAATTGATTCCAAAAATAATCATTCTTTCAATTTCATGTATCGACCTACAGAGATTGCAATTCGTAATGTAATTCAAAAATTCGAGTCAAATGATGCGTTTGTGATAATAAAAATCCACTGTTCCATCCCGAAAAATTAATTACCCGTTGAATTAAAAAAAAACTTGGATTTTATTATGGCACTATACACAAAGAAATAGATATTTTTAAAATAAAAAAAAAATGTTTTCAAATTAAAAAGTAGGATTTTGATTAAGATTAAAAACTTTTATATTTAAATTAAATACAATATCATATATTTAAATGAAAATACATTTGAAAATATCAAATGCAACTTTTCCTTAATAATAAAGGATATACAGTAAAACCTCGATATAACGGACTAATTGGGGGGACAGTGTGTCCGTTTAAACCGAAAGTCCGTTATATAAAAATAGGTTTAAAATAAATCAAAAAACTTTTTTTTTAAATATGTACACTGTATTTTGATATTCATAAAAATGCGTTCATTCACTTCGAGGTAACAAGTCAAACTGCTGTAGAGTTGCCCGTGAATCCCCGGCCAGCGTGGCAAACATCCATAGAAACCTACGCGCTATTATATCAGGGAATCCCCTAATATACTTTCGCTACGGCTAGGTGCAGTCTACGAGCAGGACGGCATTGTTTACATGCGGCAACACTTGAATTTAAGAGGGCTGACTAGTAAACAAACCACACTTTTCAAATATCTCAAAAATTACTAGGCGGAATATGATGAGGTTTTCGCAGATGCTTTAAAACATGATTTGAAAGGTAACTACAACGCCCTTTTGGCAAAACATATAATATTTTTTTTTCTTATCGATTATCGTACAAAATCTCGCTGTGGTGACACACGTTACAACATAAAGAGCATTTTATCTTTATGAAATTTTGGAAAATATTACATAATTTTTAAGAAATCTGAAAAGTTCGAAACAGATTCAAAATTCCCGCGACGGGATAGATATACATTGTCGTTGACGTTAGAGAAGGACGCATGCCAATGTTTACAAAAAGTTTGTTTTTCTAGTCAGCCACCTTAAGCATGTGTAATATTAACAAGACTTTTTAATTTTTTTTTACATTTGACCGGATTTTTGTCCGTTATATCCGAAGTCTGTTATATCGAGGTCCGATATATCGAGGTTTTACCGTACTTTTAAGTTGAAAATAAAAGCCATTTAAAGCAAAAGTAATCTGTTCAAATACAAAATACAAATTTTTAACAAAGTTTTAAACGTAGTTTGGGATTTCCGCACACAGAGGACACCACGTCGTGACGCTAGATTCGCGTGGCTTGTCGGTTTCATTTGATAACACACATGACCGGGAATATTAAGTAAATGTCGACTATCGAACAAACCTTCTCTCATTGACAAATCTCCTTGTCACCAGAATCTCAACAATGTACTAGGTTCTCCTATGATAAGAGAGGAACTATGTCTATCTTCGTTTATGTTTAAATGAGTTTAATTAAATCTGGGATTTTTAAACTAAAAACTAGCCTTTTAATTCATTAAAAATGGAATTTTTATTTTAAATACGATATTATTTAAAACAAAATATGATGATATTTGTATTAAATATTTAATATTGTTGTACGGAAAATTTTTGTTTTTAGATTTAATAACATTCGACTTTTGCATTAAAAGCGAAATTTTTAATTTAAATGAACATGAATAAAAGCAACGGTATTTAATTTAAATGAGTTAATACATTTGAATCAAATACATTTTATTCATTTCAAAAACATAAATCATAGACTGGTTATTAAATGCAAAACTTTTAAAATTACCTGCAATTTTTTTGATTTTACAGTAAAATTTCTTTGTGTGTACGAGAAACGCAAAAAGTCGTATAAAATCCATTTCATCCAAAAACTTAATAATCAATGTAGAAATGTAACAAAAATCTGTAATCACCTTCCAACGCCTGAAGAAGGTCTAAGTACTGGCGGAACTAGTATTGCGTTTTAATTAAAGAAAACAAGCAACTAAAGAACCGAACATTTCACTGTGTATTAATGGAACAGCAGTTCCCAAAGGGGAAATTGGTTTTAAGGGTATTTTTGTACCTACGTATATGAAAAGAATAACACTTTAAATGCAAAGAGCCACGGCCAGTCGACAATCCGTCTACGGATTAAGCAGAAGAACAAAAGTCCACCATGTTTTATTTGGGACACACAGGCGTGCATGCAGGAAATATCAAGTCCAAAGTAACTAAAGCCGATTTTCTTATTTGCATATGCATACACTTGTAGACCGTCCCATTTACATAAGATTTTACAAGCATATCACATGTAAATACCCTCCTCATATTAAATAGTTGTTAACAAAGCTGCAGGAAAACACGACAAAGAACCAAGAGCTCGCAACGATGCGACGTTGAGAGCTGGGACTATGCCGGTGCTCATTAGGCGTAATGATACCACTAGGAACGCATGACGCTTCGTTTCATTCACTTTTTCATACGCAATTGAGGCCTCTGTGTTCTCATGGCGCGCAGACAACGGCGGCTGCGTTACGTAATGTACGCTTATAGTACGTACTCTTGAATGCAATTGAGCTGAACCGCAGCAGCAGTATTCGTCGTCCTTCTAGTCTGCATTTAAACGGGATATACAGTTAATTTAATTCTAATTCCTCTGTAATACGACGGAAACATACATACACGTATACGTAACATTTTATTCAGCTGATGACTTGCTGGAATACTTCTTTGCAGAAAATAGAGATCGCCAGGACGAGCATCTGATAAAACTGGAACTAAGTGCATGCGCTGCCAAGGTTCTCACGAAGTTGCTTAAGTAAGTTATAAATAAGTGCCTATATAAAGTAGTATACTAATGTAAGCATGCATACATATGTAAAATGGGAATAGAGTAAGAAAACACAGGAGGAAGAAACTTACTACAAATTTCATTAACAAATTGTGGGATTTATATGCAACTTTATTAGATGATCTGCATTTCTACTATATCTAATGTAACAGGGTAACTAACAAGAGTTGATGTTAGTGATGGAAATCGAGGCAACATCTCTGCGCCGAATATATATTACGCAAAGATTTCCCCGAAGTAAATCTCTGACACGGCATCTTGTTACAATTCCGTTTCGATCAGGGTCTTCCGACCGCTCCCCTAATCGTTTTAGTCAGGTAAATACACAAATAAAACAGCCCTTTTACGTACGTCGTAAAAGCCTGCTCACTCGCACCACGTGGCCTTAATACGAGGGAGACCTGAAGAAATTCAAGGCCCCACGACCACCGTCGCCATGCCGCCCCCAGGCCGTCGCCTTAAAGGGCAAGACGGCACCGCTATGCGTGCCTAATGAACGTTCTCTACCTAATAAAATATTGTTAGACTTCAAGTGGATACTCAATCCAGTCAAATTAGGCCAAGCGAATTGAAACCAAAACATCCTTTTTGTAATGGTTACCTTCCCCTAGCTACAGCAGGCGTAAATAGTTAATTGCTTAGAGCTACATCGCCAAATTACTTTTGAAAGAGAACTTCTGTACTGAGTGTTATACACGCACCATCACTTCATTCTAATAAATAATACTTGGAAGTAACCTTATATTTATGCCAAATTTATACCTAAGTAAAAAGGCATGACTAATTTGTAATGCGATATGAATAAAAATCGCTCTTTTTCATAGCCACTTATCGATTGCACCAGCAGCCAGGTCTCACGTACTCTTTGGAACAGCAAGAAGCAGCAGGTGTCGGTTCAGTTCAATAGATCGATGTTATCTGATCGGTGATAAACTGAATGAAAAACTAATTAGAGCTGACTGTGCTTCGTTCGGATCTAACGAGCGAGATGGAAGGAACGAAGGCCAGAGTGATTTAATATTAGTTTGCTACTTCTACTGGAAAATTAGCTTCATTTTACATAAAAATATTAAGTTTGCAGCGCCAAAGACGAGAAAGGCGACTAGGAAATTCTTAACTTTGACTTTTACAATATCGCAGGAAGACTCCCGCGAAGTCGTAATTGCATGGCTCTTAAATCGTACGTAAAATGATTTCTTTAATCTCGCCCTTTGCGGGAAATGCGAAGAAATTAGCTTTGTAACTCGGGATGTATTCAGAATTATTGCCGGAATTCCTCATCGCGCACTTTCGCTGCCATTTTGGTTGCAATAAAAATAACTTTGCTTATTTACAATTTGTCGCCCTAACAACTTGCACTTATTAATACAATTTAAAAAGTTGAGCAACTATAATTGGATGAAATGTTTGGCCCCGAAAAAATGGCAGCAACCCTTTGCTTTTCATCAATAATCATGAATGCGATGTTGTGTCAACAAAGTACTTCCTCTTCGCCTCTCGTAAAGATATCGCCGTGTAGCATCGAAAAACTCCTAAAGCAGGCTTCATAAAACCCTTGACATAGAGATCGCAGATAAAGCACCCCCGATAATGGGGAGTCTGCAAGCCAACCGCACGAGAGGCCGAATGCGTTATGTCTCTATCTGCACATAATATCTCCGTAACGATGGCAATCGCAATTCGACTAACACCGCTACAAGAAGCATTAACATTTGTTCCCAGTCGAGCTAGGGGTACATTGCTGATTAGAAAGGAGGGGTGACACGCGATTTTAATGGCACGTCGCCTCGTTACTTATTAAATCGGTAACTAAATTCCAGTTCCACTCCGGGAATATAGTGCATATTCATAATGGCTTTTTGGTGGTTTTAGTGCCAGTCAGTCCCGTAATTGCATGAATTATTCACTAATGCGCCGTAATTTCGTTGTTATTAGTTACTCAGATTTTGCAGAAATGCATTGCTCGCGGTAAATATCTTGAATTTGTTATGGTAATCAGTCTTGTGGTCAAACATGTCCTTCTTTAAAGGAATTCTGAATCAGTAGTTTCTTTTGCCGATGACTGTACTTATGTTGCTAAATGTACTTTAATTAATGAGATTGAAAGATCATGCCAATGGTATGCCATATTCAATTTATATTCTTGCGCTATAATCAACCTGCAATTATTACTGACAAAACAATTATTATGGTCGAAACTGCAAATTCATGGAGAATTCCTCGGTAATTTATTCGCCAGTAAGCCGAAGAGTAACAGGGAGAGGGTGAGGATATGCAGGACCTTATTAACAAAACGTAATTTAATTGTATTCGGGCGACCCTTTCTGCAGCACAATGGTCGTGGGGTGGCCATTTCATACATCCGCAATTTTTACGATTGCCATTACACACCACTTCCGAACTGAAGTTGCCTCATCGCAGCATGTGTTTCCGTCACATATCCTTTCCAACTTTCCATTTCGCCACGGTGCCGTCCGCAGTACGTTCTACGTACAGAGGCGAAATAAAAATCGCGATTGATTATTTCGTTGATTGTAAATAACCGTAAAACCCGGTGTCGTATCCCGGGCCGCGGTTCACGTGTAATAGGGTAGGTTTTACGATCCAAGGGGAAATTGGATCCTGTGTTCGATAGCATGCCGTATACATAGACCACTTTTTCCGCCAATCTTTCCACATCGGATCAACTGTGTTTTTATTAACTATCTATGTATTTATTATGAGAAACCAACTTGAAGCCGGCGCATTACAAATATTATTTAGCGCTAATGCTTATCTCGATTTTTCTGGAAGGTTATCTAGTTATTGGTATTAGGTTTACTCACTTGTACAATAAGGAATGAGTCATTAGTACACATCTATTCAATTAGCTTGGTGAGTGTTTTACCTGGAACAAAAAAATAACTATTAGATATAAATATAAATATATTTATGACAGTATTAGGAGATTAGATACGTATAACTATATTAAAAGAAATGTGTTTTCTACTACAATCCCTTACGTTTATAAATCGACGCTTCAGTAGTAAGTCAATTAAAATTTACAAACATGTATGACTAAATAGTGAATAATAATAAAATGGTGAAATATTGAAACAGTTCAGGATCATTACAGTAAAATCAAAACTTCGTCAATAACACCTCGAAGAACTCAAGAAAATGTACATACCGTATAGAAAGGACAAGAGTACATTAAAACTAGCAAAAATGTTTAGGATTCCAAAAGTGCAACAACCTATAAAAAATTTTTTAGTATTAGTTGGGGCTATTTTAGGTGTCTGTTCTTGTTTACATTATACATCGCCATTCCCGCATGTACCTAGCACCACACTAATCACAATCTTTGCTATACATACTTATATCCACTATGTAAGAACAACATTCCCATTGATTTCACTAATGAAAGCAGAGGAAAAGAATATCATTAATTTCTTTGATTCAACTTTCATGAGGTATGATGACCGGATGAAATACGGAATATGTATATCATATGAACACTGATATAGTAATACCAAGTAGCTCAGAAGATGGTATAAATCATAAGATGGTACAGACACTGAACATTTAGATAAATGAAGAAAGGAAACTTGCAAAAACAGGTTCTCGGGAAAAATTGTTAATTAACTCATAAATAAAAAGTAAAACATAACCATGGGAACATATAATCGAACGAACGAACAGGAGGAGGCTAATGCATATAGAATATTATGTAAGTATTGAGAGATATGATAGATTGTAATAAGGGATTAAAACTGACTTCATTTTCAAATTCTTGACTTTGCATAAAAGTAAAACGAATGCCTGTCATTGCTCGACCAGCTATAAATTATGTAAGTGTTTCGTCAAACCCAATTTTTGATTATTGTAATCAAAAACTTTTCATTAAGTTGAATAAAAGAACTTACTGATTTATAAATAATTTTTAACAATAGTGGTGTGAAGGGAATAATTAATGATGATACCAGTATACTCTGACGATACGTCGCGTCGATGAGGACATTCAAATTATAACTTTGCTGAAAACTATTTGACTTTTATGCAAGAAAAATTGTTTGTTAACACAGAAAATTTAGGAGAAATGATGAGAACATAAAATAGAAACACCATCTTAAACGTCGTGGCCGAGTATGTATGAGTAGGTACCATACATATTATATTTTTGAGATTGAGACAATATATCTGATGAGGAGTATTGTCAGAACACACAGAATATAACCCTCTTCTCCCCTTCATCCTCGGGCATAGGAAACCAAAATCCAGGGTTTCCTGATGCTGTAGGGTGGTTGATGGAAGAGACGGGACGATCAACACGCGCCTCACGATTTGACCCTGCTGTGGACGCGTAAAGTTTTGTATTCTGCACAGGATCGACTGGAGGGATGTCAAAAGGAGGCAAGGGGCAAAATTGCAGGCTCACCCCGCCCTAAGGCCCCTTGCAGAATACTTGGTAGTGCTTTTATTATCTGCGCCTGTGTCCGCGCTTCGGCCAGACTCCGAAATGGGTACCTTACGTCCGCAATTCATAGATAATACGGCGTAAATATTGTTGGCCGCATTTCTGTGAGGCCGAATCGACGATAGCTCACTAAAATAGGATTGGATTTTGATTTATACTCGCCACAGCCCATACCAATTTAGCCCTCCGCCGATTCTCCGCACAATGCGCGTCGATATCGCCAATACGAGGACGCTATCTCAATTCACATGGAAAACGAATTGAGCCAGTTTCTGTTATTAGAGCTGTCGAATTAAATGCGTGCTGCAATCCAATCACATAATATTCTTTCAACTTTCCGAACGACAAAAGCTAGCGGAAACAAAAAGTTCCTCATAACTATTCAAAAATTCCCCCATTGTTTTATGTTTATTGATGGTATCCTGATAAGCCGAATAATATCCCAGCGATTTTAAATGAATCTTCATCATAAAAAAAACTTCATCGATCAATAAGGCGTGAAAAATGTGTATATTAATTAAAAAACAAAGGACGCTATCAAACTATTAGTTAAAATACGGCTAAATTTCGGTGTAGAAACGGGACAATGACTTGATTGACAGTGGGCCGCATCCCACTAATTACACTAATAGAGTCGCTTCATCACTCCGGCCCAAGCATTGGCATTGACTAAATTTTCAAATTATCGGCCCGGTTATTGTTGATCACGTCCGGCGGTCACGTACGTTCGTCCTATTAAGCCGCCGCCGCGCCGCCTCCCTCCGAGTTTTATATTGAATTTAGGGGCAGTATTTTTTCGGACACGCTCGCCTTGTCAGTTCAATAGCTCGTCACGTTTCCACAGGAAAAACTCCCTTTGTGTCTTACATATACAAGTTAATTTCTTTAAACTACCTAAGCACGAAACTGTTTCCACATATTCAATTTGTCAGTCCTTTATTTCCCCACACAATTACCCCATCCATCAAACAATCCTACCCGAAAATATATTTCACACAATGCCACATTATGTGATTTGCGCACGTTGCCGAAAGTCACATTTTCAAACGTAATAATGATATAAATAAGCAATTAAAGGGGGCAATAGGAAACACACTCACAAAAATAAAATCACCTGTTTTGGAATTTCATCAATTCCACCCGATTGGAGCGCGTCGGTTTTTAATCCAGCATTTGAGAGGACATGGGGAATTCGCAAATAGGGTTTTTTTTTATTGTAGCCAAACCTCATATTCGATTATATAAACATTTGTTCGGTTTAGAGCGCACGCCGGGAAACCGAAAAAAAAATCCAACAAGCTGCCGCAGCAGCGAAGCCGAATTATTCAATCGATAATTAGTGTAAACAGTGGCCATCATGTGACGGCGACGAGTGGAATCTGCATGATCTGTTTTAGCGGGTGAATTTCAAACGAGCGGCATTTTAATTCTGCTCCTTTATTTGCAGCGTCACGTAAGTTCACCGAGCCAATTATGCAAAACATGCATAATCAAAATATGTATGTTTGCCTTTGCGGGATTGCGAATTGTCCTAGCGGCATCCCTGCATTCCGATTTTTAAAGTACCCCTCCACTTCAAAGTAAACCGTAATTATCCTTCCAAACTATTAACCGCAAAAAAAGTACGTTCTTTTTTCTACATATTTTAGCTCTCCAATATTCGGCCGAGTAATCACATAAAGAGGTTATTTACATCAAGCTACTAAGCCTTGTTGTAGTATTTCAGATTGAAAGGCAACAGGTTGGCACCTGTAGTTTGACCATTAATGAACATAGTCAAAAGCTTTACACCGTGTTTCAGGTGCGTATGTACTCTATGACACATAATGACGTTCATACGATCTGAAATGAATTTAAAAAAACCGCCATTCAATTGAGTTTCTCCCAATAAAATAGTTTTTCCCTGTGAGTTCCTTTGAAGTCCTTTCAAGCAAATGTTTTCCTTTTTCACTATTACAGAACCAAAACTCCCTAGTTTATTTCTTTGGAAATTCCAGACTCTTGATATTCTTTCAGTAACTTCTTTATTCACCGCGATTTGCCGCAATGTCGGCGACCATTATGGAAATATTTAATAATTTGTTCGTCCTGGCGCGACGCACAAAAGCATCTCGCCTCTCTTTCCGACTCATTCAGTCCCGCTCGCTCCGAAAATGATCAATCGAATTAACGATAGAAAACGGCGTGTGCTTCGTCCCCGTCGGAGCTTTAAAGAGGGGCCCTGCGCCCCTCGCGCCCCATATCCCCGATTTTCCCCAGCACTATACACCATGTTTACTCAATATTGCATTATCATTGCATCCATCCATTTTCCACCGTCCTTCCTCTGTTGCTTCCTCCTCTCGTCTCCTTCTTCGGCCAACCCTCTCTCTCTCTGTCTCTCTCTCTCTCTCTCTTTTCCATCCCTCATTCGCATACAAGCGCATACACACACACCGCACACAGACACATACTCAAACATTCACATACACACACCCACACTCACAACTACATAGAAAACACAACACACATATATAGAGCACAAGGTTCCTTTCACAGGCCCGTCGCTTTTAAATGTTAAGTGCTCCGAGTGCTCCACTGCCTAAAGTGTGTGTAACGAAGAGGAAGAAGAGATGACGGCAAGAGAGCGCAGATATTTTTAGCTGGAATAACCCTCAATTTTAAATTATCCCATTGAACATCTCTGCGCTGGAATGTAAAACAAGGAGCTTTTGTTTCTCGAGCTCCGTCGTCTTTTTCATCTCGCTTTATGAGCTAGTGTGTAAATACCTTAACCAAAAAATAATTAGCCTTCAGGACCCAAAGGGTGTTGTGATAAAACACTTGAACCACTTCACCTTTAAATACTCGGTTCACGTTCGTTTCTTTTCTGTAGGAAATTGTTCAAAGTACAGCCTCTTTAAATTAAATTGATTCTCAAGTTATTATTCGAGTGGTGTACTAACAGTAACCTGTACTAATCTAATGTGTTCACGTAATTCTGACTCATAGCAAATAACGACTTCAGTGGACTTCTGAAAATAAGGTTTTTTTGTACACGATAAAGCAATTAGCTTTATGCCTATTTTTAAATAAAGATACTGTTTGTATGTAAATTTATGGAATTAAACCTTGCATTATTACAAAATAGTAATATAAGCACCAAACATTCACTTCGTGTGGCATCTAACTGCATGTAAAATTAGGCAATCACGCTAATCTTGATTACACATGGAAATTCAACTTTGGGACCATTCAAACTTCAAACCAGCTAAAAAATAACATCCTGTCACAAACCGTAATCAATTTGTGGTTCTTTTGAGGAAATTTAACGACCGGCTTCCGTGTTCAGACAAACAAGGCTATGGAGCCAAGAATGCAGATCGACTAAAAAAAATCGTTATGTACGTTGCCGTATGCATAACCATGGAAACACAATTACACATTTTTACACCTCCATGGATTCGAGCAATGCAGCCGAGAATCACAATTGCGGTGGAACAGAAAGAATCCCAAGGCCGCCGTGATGTAAGCGTTTGAGCAGCACCACTGATGTACGATTGCCTATAATTTTTCAATGCCATTCTCTCATATTAACTCATAATGTGGCGCACGGTAATGTGTTTTTCGATCTGAAACTGCAGCGAAATAAATTGCCTTAACAAGGCTACTTCCCTGCAGATTTTTATGGAGTTGTCTTGTACGTAACGCCGCAAGTTTGAAGTTTTGCGTAGTTTTAGTGCCTTAATAACTTTCTTATCTAGTCGATATCGCTCAGTACTTGCTAAGCGAAGCGGAGATTCAGTTACAGAAGTTGAACTTATTCAGTTGTGAATTCCTTTTGAAGAATAAATATTCTACTTTTTGTTCCACGCATTTATGAATATTTACTTGTAATTCGAAAATTAGACGTATAAGGCGAGACGAACGTTTATAATAAATTTTGGTAAACCAAAGAAAGGTTTTTAATAATTCTTAACAAAATCAATTAAACAAATAAACTTAATCCATAAGTATCCAAGTGCCTGAAAACATGCGATCCTAAAAGTAAGAGATGCGAAAAAAGGAAATATTTAATTGAGTTTGTATTTCAGCGAAGTATTAAGTAAATTATTCGGAGATACGTACACCTTTTGAAATGAGGCAAGTTGCTTTCGTTTGATCTTAATTTTTACCGTTGGTTCTTTTAGCCCTGTGTAATTGATGCTCTCAAATTTTACTCCAAATTAAGTATTTACGAAGATGGTATCTCAAAATTTGGAGAAATATCATCCAAGAAAGGGATAAGCGTTAACGCTTACCAAGAGATATTTTCATTACGAAAAAAGTTTAATCAATTAGGTAGTAATGGAAATACACACATAAAAATTATTACTTACATTAAACATACTAGTATACTTGAAATAATATGCTTGATTTAATTTTATATATGTTTGCTGTAATGTTATTTTGTTGCAATAACAATGTGTATTTACTCATATTAACTAGTTCGAATAGTTGACTATTATAGTAAAGATAACTGTAGCATTTTTAAAGGAAAGAAAAATAAAATTAATCGGAACATAATGAAATAGTAAAATAAAATATAATGCAGTTGTTTA
>JAWQRP010003047.1:0-14147 GCA_033557875.1 Quadriops clusia | reverse complement strand
AAGATTCTTTTTGATAATTGGAAGATTCTTTTTGATAATTGGAAGATTCTTTTTGATAATTGGAAGATTCTTTTTGATAATTGGAAGATTCTTTTTGATAATTAGAAGATTCTTTTTGATAATTTGATGATTCTTTTTGATAATTGGAAGATTCTTTTTGATAATTAGAAAATTCTGTTTGATAATTTGAAGATTATTTTGATAATTGGAAGATTCTTTTTGATAATTGGAAGATTCTTTTTGATAATTGGAAGATTCTTTTTGATAATTGGAAGATTCTTTTTGATAATTGGAAGATTCTTTTTGATAATTAGAAGATTCTTTTTGATAATTTGAAGATTCTTTTTGATAATTGGAAGATTCTTTTTGATAATTAGAAGATTATTTTTGATAATTGGAAGATTCTTTTTAATAATTTGAAGATTCTTTTCGACAATTAGAAGATTATTTTCGACAATTGGAAGATTCTCTTATTATAAAAAAAAAACATCAAATTAATTGACACCATGAGAACCTTCGCCCAAGAGTTAGTTAACGATAAAAGGCAAACAAGAAGCACGTTCTCTGGCGCCAGAATTTTCAGATCATCAGAAGTGGATAAGACGTATCGGCAAACATCGTGCTTACTCCAAATAAACGCAGTCAAACCACCAGGTAGGGAATCTAGACGCGCTATCAGTAAAAAGACATCAACAAATAATTGATAGAAAAATTTCGCTTCCTCTAAACCGATTTAGTTTCATATCTTATCTGGCTAACTAGGTTACACCGGTGCTTTCCTCGAGGGGCCAAAAGGCTGCGATCGCTTGGATAAAATTTTGGAAAACATTTTTGGGAGACGTACGAGTTGTGCGAGATTCCGCTCTATAGTTTTCCTCCGCGAGTATTTAATCTTCGAGTGCTCGCTTTCCGTCTTTCTCTAATAATACTCTTAATCAATCATTACTTTGATCGATATCACCAGAGAGCAGTTATAAGTTTCTAGTGATAAAGTTATGTGTTTGTGAAACTTGGAACTTTTCCGACAGAAAGGTGAGTTATTTCCCAGCTTTTGGAAAACGAAAACTTGCCTTGAGACTCGAGAAAAACCGCACAATAAGAAGGCGTAAAATTGACTTTTTTTCGAAATTTGTGAGGAAAAGAAAAATCTAAATAGCCGGCTAGGAGACATCTGCGCAAAAGTGACTGGCGCCATCGTGATATGTTCCTTGTTGAAATATGCTGTGACGTTTCGACGTTTTAATGGAGGTCAGGAATTTTTTGGAAAGCCCTTGTAACTAAATTTCTTTGAAATTTTTAACATTTGTCGTTCGTTGATGAATTAACTTTGAAACGTTAAGAATACGTTATGTAATTTTGCTTGGAGTTGCAAAACGTTAGTACCACGTGGTTCGAAATATGGAAGCTTGGGATTTCCTATTGCGCGTTGTAAATATAAACAAGGTTTCTTTGCAAAACGTTTTTTTACGAGACGTTATTTAACAAAACGTTATTTAACAAAACGTTATTTAACTAACAGTTATTTAAAGAAACGTTATTTAACAAGACATTATTTAACTGAACGTTATTTAACAAGACATTATTTAACTGAACGTTATTTAACAAGACATTATTTAACTGAACATTATTTAACAAAACCTATTTTATAGTTTCTATTTTTTTTAAATTAAATACGTTAACTTATTTACTTTACTTATTTACTTGTATTAATAATATCAAATTTATTTAAGAAGCAAAGGTACGCACGTAAAGTTATTACTCCGAAAGGGATAAAAACAGCTATCATGCATTTTTAACTAGCTCTAACTTTGATCCAACTCGTGAGGATAAATATTTAATTTCAAAGACCGTGGGAATCATCCTGCAATTTTGCATAATGATTGTATTGATTATAATTTTGTTATCGATTAGGTTATAGTACAAAAAAGTTGTTGCTAACCAATTGAGTAAATTTCCTAATGCGATAAATGTGTAAACATAAATAATTAACAACAATTAATCACCAACCAAATGTGGAAACTTAATCATACCGTATTAACTATTGTACAATCAAATTACGAAAATTCTATTTTTTCTTTTTATTATAATAAGGTAATATATTACTAATATTATTAAACTAATATTCGATTCCAATTCCTTTTCCGTAAATGCAGTAGTAAATTTTGAAACACCTATTAATTAATTAAATAAAACTTTAAAGAGATGTCAATTCCCTAGAATTCAATTTAATTTAAAGTTAATTGGAATAGTGAGCACTTCACCGCTCCGTATAAAAGCCAATAGAAAATTGTAAAACGTGGTTACGCAAAATAAACACGATAAGATAAACCAAACGTCCTAGAATCTGTAAACATATTTTTTATTCATTCTGTTGGTCAATTTACTAGTTTCTCCTATAACAGCGCTGTTCCATAGAACACATTCTATAGAACACATTCTATAGAAGATAGAAGATGACTTGAAGTAAAAACTGTTATTGCGTCTTGCCTTAGCAAAATAACGAACGAAACCCCCAGACATACGTTCAATATTTTCTTTCAGATTAATTTTATCGAAATAATCCAGCAAACTGTTTTTCCGACAATAGTCTAGTCTAATATTTATTCTATTCCATTATGTTTACGAGCTACGCCCATAATTCAGGATAATAATAATAAATACGCAACTTCCGTTAAGGGCGCTACACACGCTCAGTTCACCGTTGACAGTTAAGTTCTTGAAAACTGACATAAAAAGAGTTTATGACGTCACACCGTATACCGAATAACTGCACAGCAACTGAACTTGTGTTACAGCCTTTAGTTTATGCAGTATTTGAAAACATTTGTGAAATTTTGATTTTATTAGGATTTAATTTTGAGATATTTTTTTATTTTAATATGTAATATTTTTTTATTTTAATATGTAATATTTTTTTATTTTAATATGGCTTAAAATATTCCATATTATTTGTACTAATAGTTTATCATTATTTAACTTCAATTTGTATATTTAATTTACGTATTTTTCGTTTATTTCCAAAATACGCCAAATACCCTATCGGAAATCCGTCCTTTTAGTAAATCATCCGATCTTTTTATTTTTTTAATGGCGCCAATTTATTTTATAAACAAACCAACAAATGCCATATATAGCGCCTCAATTTTTTTACAAAAGAAAAAGTCCTCCTGTGTTGTTGCGATTATCTCGGAAGATAATGCTAAATATATATAAAATCTCAAATTATCCAAACATTTTATTCTAAAAATCTCGATAGCCGCAGATTTGTTTGGCGATTGCTCTACACTTTAGCACTGTTTTGTGTCCATCTCACTAAAAAAATTCATTCGATTGCCATGATAATAATATCTTTGAGTAATAATAATATAATAAAATAAAATAATAATATCGGCAAAAATCAACTCAGGGTGTAATCAAATATAGTGTGAGCAATCAAAGGTTTATAAACATAAAGGTTACACCCCCGCCGCGATCAAGGTCGCATTAAGTATTAAATATGATTGATAATATTGCGCTTCTAATCAATGATATCGTTAAAGTTGTATTTTCATTTGGATCAATTGGTATTAATTGTCCTTGGTGGAAATTACTATATATAAGGTCGGGAAAAATGTATGTCCTTAATTTAATACTCATTTCAGTTTTAAATTTGCCTAATTCAGTTCTTAATTAATTGCCTAATTCAGTTCTTAATTAATTGTCTAATTCAGCACTTAATTCAAGTAGGTACTTAATTCATTGCCTAATTCAGTAGGTACTTAATTCATTGCCTAATTCAGTAAGTACTTAATTCATTGCCTAATTCAATAAGTACTTAATTCATTGCCTAATTCAGTAGGTACTTAATTCATTGCCTAATTCAGTAGGTACTTAATTCATTGCCTAATTCAGTATGTATTTAATTTATTGCCTAATTCAGAAGGTACTTAATTAATTGCCTATTCAGTTAGTACTTAATTCATTTCCTATTCGGTGCTTACTTCGTTGCCTAATTTAGTTCTTAATGTATTACTTAAATCATTGTTTAATTTACTACCTATTTAAGTCAGTACTTAATTCAATATTTAAGTTCTTATTAATTTAACTACTTGAATAATACATTCTTTATTTACTGGTTAATCGAATTAAGCAGCAAAGAACTTAAGTCGATACATAATTCACTGTTTAAGTAACTTAACTCAATACTTAATTCACTGTTTGAGTAACTTAACTCGATACTTAATTCACTGTTAGAGCAACTTAAGCCAATGCTTAATTCACCGTTTAACTAACTTAAGTCGATACTTCATTCACAGTTTGAGTAATTAAGTAGTAAACGACTTAAGTCGATACTTCATTCACAGCTAATGAATTAAGTACCAAACTCAAGTCGATCCAAAACTCAAAAAACCAATTTTGTTTCAGGTGGCCCAATGGACTTCACCACAGCTTACCAGATATCATTCGTGATATTGCTGATCCTGCTAGGCTATGCGTCGACGCAAGACCAGACTTGCCCGAAGCCTTGCAAATGCTCCCCGAGCGCCATCTCTTGCAGCAACAAGAAGCTGCAAGACGTTCCGAAGGACTTCACGATAAGGTCTTCGGTGGACACCTTGGACTATTCCGGGAACATTTTGCACACTCTGACGAAATACGATTTTCGGATTCCGGGAATTGGGTTCGTCAAAACTTTGTATTTGAACGACAGCCATGTGGTCTACTTGACCCAGTTGACCTTCATCAACTTCTCCAATTTGGAGTACTTGGATTTGTCCGAGAACATGCTGGATGAGGTTCCGTCGAGGCTCATCCAGGGGAATTCGAAGATCCGGGCTTTGAAGTTGTCCCGGAACATTTTCCGGAAAACTCCGGAATTAATCTCGGAGACTTTGGAAATACTCGACTTGTCAGCTTCGGACTTGTCGGTTTTCGGGGAGAAGAACATCATCAATCTTCCGAATCTTCGATACTTGTTTCTGTTTGAGAACAAACTTCAATTTTTAAGTCCGAACACGTTCTCCCTATCGCACAATTTGATCGAAGTCGACTTATCGCACAACAATTGGAAATGCAACTGCAGCACCGCTAAATTGTTCGACAATATCGTCAAAAGAAATTTGACTACCATTGACGAACCGATAAGATGCACGCAATCGAAGAAACGGTTTGACATCTACACGAAAGAGGGAGCTGTTTATTGGCAAAAGTACTGCGGCAACAGCACTTTGAATTCAGAATTGAACAAAAGTATCGAGCAGACGACGGAAGACGACCTCTTATCGACATCGTCGGAAGAAGTACAGCTAACAGTCGACAACCAAAAATCCGAAGATACGAAGACGAGCAGCACTTCGGAAAAGTTGGTTCACGTCACAACCGATGAGCAAGTGCCCTTGTGGCAAAATTCGTTGTTCATTGCCTTAACAGGTTCGTTAGTAGTCTGCTTGTTAGCGGTAGTGATAATTTTGAGTTTGATGAAGCACAGGAAAAAGAGACACATGTACAGAGGCTTAAGTACGAACTCCTTCGAGATGTACATGTGACAATTTGTGCGTGTGTGTTATTAATTATATCGTAGGAATGAAGGTGTATATTATATCTTCTAACTCAAGTACAAACCTTAAGATACGAATATTTTTCCGTTTTGCTTGCAGAACTTCGCTGGGCAATTCGTCTAGTATTCGTTAAGTATCCCTTAAAATATGGTTTACTGTATTAATAAATAAGGTACTGTGGCTAATTGTCCTAAAATAAATTCTCGAATCGAGAACTGGGGAAATACGTATTAAGCACAAATAAGTATATAAGGTAGCATTATAAGCATTACGTCTTTTTATTTGTTTAAAAATGTTAAGTTCAACAGTAATAATGTCATTTGCCCAGCAAAGTTACTAGATACAAACTTAATGAATTGCCAAAACCTTACTAACTACTCAAGTTGTAAAAATAGAGTTTATTTTGTATATCTAATAATTCCTATATTTGCTTTGTAAATATTGTAAGCCGCATTGATAGTTAGGTGTAAATTTTTATCCGTTAAGCCTTAAGTTTAGTATAAAGTATTTAAGATATACGTATGTTCTAATTTTCGTGCAATATGATCTACTTTTTCATTTTTTAACGATTCTGTCAATATTTGTACATAGTAGGTTGTATGATTTACTGATATTACTCGTGTGTTTGATCAAATACATCTTTTAAATAAATTGAGGGTCCTTTTAATTCTGTTCGTCTTCTAGCCCAATATTTACCCTTCCTCAATATAATATTCAGTATAATATCTTAAGCTAAATAGTTTCCAAATCCTAATTATTTAAAGTCAACTTTATTGTTTATACTTAAGCTACAGCTAGATCTTTCGATGGAAGACTTGTGGAATATTCTGTACAGGTAAAGAATGACTTTTAAATCAACAGCTTGATGTTACATCAAACAAGTGATTGTATTATAAAAAGCTGCTATCAAGGAAGCATCTCAGACATTATAAACAGAATTTAGATAAGATAAGAATTAGTGCGGTATGGTCTACCGGTCTTGGAAAAAATATCTACACATGTAATTTTAAACCTTGTTGACGTTTTATTTTTACAATTTTGCGGAACAGGATTGTGGACGGATTGGCGATGGTACATTCGAGGAATCAAAGCATTTTCTTAATATACAAAAGATATATTTGCGAAACAAAAGTCACTAGCGAACCATGAAACGAAATAACTAACATAAATTCTTTTACATTAAACTCAATTAATTAGTAATAATGAATTCAATTCAATGAATTAATAATAAAGTATCGATCATCATGTATTAAGAACAATACATTACTAATGGTAAAAATCACAATTATGTTCACACTTTTGACTAATAAAATCGATGGGCGCCTTTATCCGAAATCGTTTAAGAACGGTTTCATGTACATTTGCTTCAGGATGAAAGACAAGAATTTGTTGGCGTTGTGTAATGAGTTGGCTGGATCCTGAATCTATAACAATGTTACTCATGCTTAATAAATATTGCTTCAATTTAACTTGATAGCATTTAAAAAAACACTTAACAGAATACTAAGTAAAAAAAATTTCTCTATCATCTATTAAAAAATTTAACCATCTTGTGAGTAAGATAAACATGCAGACATACCTGTTTAAGGGCCACCTCAGCATAATCCTTAATTTTACCCTGCGACTGACCGAAATCAAGCTTTAGAAGAACTTTGGCACATTCCGAATTCCCTCCAGGTTGACCAACCGCATTTGGGGCATTCACCGATCTTCTAACCGTTTGCGGATTTCCCTTCATTTCCGGCAATTGGGCCAAAACGTAGCCACCAACAGCTCGGCATAAAAATTTGAAATTTGCTGAGACGGAAACTTGCTTAATAATACCGATTGCACCTAAGAGCCCTCGGCCCCATTTAGAACCCTCCTTTTCATCGGACAGCTGCAGCAAAATCTGGGCAAACTTATACAAGATGGCCCCTGCATTCGACTCGTTTATTTCTGAATATTTCGAGCCCATCGTGAGGATATGAGCCCAAATTAGTGGGATTTTTGATTCGGATTGTTCGGTAATTTTTAAATTGCTTATCCATTCTATACACAAGTTAAGTAAAGGGCCATAGTCGTTACATGTTGAAATTCTTTTTAAGAGTAAGGCGTGCAGTGTTAAGAAGCAGCCTTTGGCAACTAGAGTTTGTTCCAACTCGGATTGTTTCGCTAGGTAAGGCGTTATTAAAGTTGATACGTTCTGCCAGGAGATTGATTGATTTGGATCGGCTGAAAAGAAAAGATTTTTTTGTTTTTATTCTGTCTCATTATAATAACAGTAGCTAATGATGAATTAATTTGTCCCATAATAATATGTAGTATGTAGCAAACAAAAATAAATAATGTAATAAAACACTGTTCATTTTCAAAGAAGTAGATTCAATTTAAAGAATTAATTAAAAATGATCTTTTAATTATTATTTTGAGTCAATGACATTTTATTTTGAAGCAATAAGACATTATTTTCAGGCAATAAGCCATTATTTTGAGTCAATAAGATATTATTTTGAGTCAATAAGAGATTGTTTTGAGTGTTCCGATAGTTTCTAGATGTTCAATAATTTCGTAACTGCATTTTAAACTGTTTTAAGGATTAGATTCTAAACCATTCAGTTTTATGTATAACAATAATTTTCTTAATCAATAGAACGTTAATAAAAATATTTATGATATTATTAAAATATCTAATAATTTTGTTTTTAAATTATTGGGATTTCGCACTTCATTAGGACGGATGAGCTTGCTCGCTTCGCTCACAAGCCGCCTCGCGCCTTCGGCGCTCGATTTTATACATTAAACTGGAGCTACTAACGTTCAACTTTACAGTTGCCTAACAGAATATTAATTAATATTTATATATTCATCGTTTACTTCTATTATTTGATATAGAAATAAATTTTATTTTATTTTGTATTAAATTATTTATTATTATAATTATTAATAATAATAATAAAAACCTTTCGCAAGTCAAGGGACGGATGAGCTTGCTCGCTTCGCTCGCAAGCCGCCTCGCGCCTTCGGCGCTCGATTTTAATACACTAAACTGGAGCTTCTAACATTCAACTTTGCAGAGATACCTAATGCAATATTAATTAATATTTATCTATTCATCATTTACTATTATTAATTAATGTAGAAATAGCTTATGTTATTTTGTAGTAAATTATTTATTATTATTATCATTATTATTATTATTATTAATTAATAATAAATGATCTTTCACAATTCATGAGACGGATGAGCTTGCTCGCTTCGCTCGCAAGCTGCCTCGCGCCTTCGGCGCTCGATTTTAATACACTAAACTGGAGCTTAAAACATTCAGCTTTGCAGATACCTCACAGAATATTAATTAATATTTTTAGATTCATCATTTACTTCTATTATTTGATATAGAAATAAATTTGATTTTATTTTGTATTACATTATTTATTATTATAATTATTAATAATAATAATAAAAACCTTTCGCAACTCAAAGGACGGATGAGCTTGCTCGCTTCGCTCGCAAGCCGCCTCGCGCCTTCGGCGCTTGATTTTAATACACTAAACTGGAGCTTAAAACATTCAACTTTGCAGATTCCTCACAGAATATTAATTATTATTTAATATTTATCTATTCTATCTATTTCTTTTATTAATTAATGTAGAAATACCTTAGGTTATTTTGTAGTAAATTATTTATTAAAAGAAAAAAAATTATTATTTATTACTATTATTTATTTATTATTAGTATTAATTAATAATAATTATTAATTAATAATAATAATTAATTGATAATAATAATAAATTAATAATAGTAATAAATAATTTACTACAAAATAGCATAAGCTATTACTACATTAATTAATAAAAGTAAATGATGAATAGATAAATATTTATTAATATTCCGTGCGATATCTGCAAAGTTGAATGTTAGTAGCTCCAGTTTAGTGTATTAAAAGCGAGCGCAGAAGGCGCGAGGTGGCTTGCGAGCGAAGCGAGCAAGCTCATCCGTCCCTTGAATTGCGAAAGGTTTTTATTTTTATTATTATTAATAATAATAATTTCATACAAAATAAAATTTATTTCTATATCAAATAATAGAAGTAAATGATGTGGTCAATTTTAATATGAAAAAGCATATAAAAATAAGAAAGGGAGTTAGTAACGGTTGGTAAGGAAGAGATGTAAACAAGAGAGAAAATAAAAATATATACAATAAAAAACGAGAAATATAATTTAAAAGTTAAAAGAAACAGAAATAAGAGTTGCAAGGTGAAAACCCTTAAAGCCACCATGATGAATATAAAAATTTTAATTAATATTCTGTTAGATATCTGCCAAATTGAATGTTAAACGCTCCAGTTTAGTGTATTAAAATCGAGCGCCGAAGGCGCGAGTCGGCGAGCGAGCGAGCGCAACATCCCATAATTTTAAAACAAAATTGACAATCAATATTATACAACATAACGATTGGATTACGATAATTTTTTTTTAATAGTAATTCGCAGATCAACAAAAACATCTGCTATACATGGCATTGAACTTAAAAAACTATTAACTAAAATATCACTACGAGCAATATTGTTATGCATAAAACTAAAGTTGTAATGGGGTACATATTATAACCAACTACAGAAAGATAAATTAGTTAGAAAAAACTCACCAAGAATATAAGCGAACTAACAGGAAAGAACGAGACAATCTTAGCAAACCCCGGCATGAGATTTTGGAGCTTTATGATAAAATTTAACAAAGAAAAGAATAAGATTTTTATGAAGCAAAATACTTGCTAAATGACACTTGATAAAGTCTGTCAGAAATTTGACATTTTCAAATGACAGAAACTAAATATGTTGACTCAACTAGATCAATGGTAGCTTATGTCAAAAGTTTCCTTTATGAAAGGTCACATGGGAAGTCATCATATTGAATGTTCATTCAAATCACAAAAAAATGTTTTTTTCTGAAATTAATTCTGTAAAATTATAGGAAAACAACCATATAAAGCTTATAAAGCATTCATTATACAAAAAAAAATACAATTTAAAACATTCCCCCATTATTTTATATGTATCCCCATAAATGAATAGAAAAAAGGCAACCCGCACACACGCATGTATGCACGGTTGCCTACACTAAGGAAAACTTCAATATTGTTCCAGTTTGGCAAACTTAAAAAATGATTTAAATCTACTAAAATGTAAATGATAATTATTAAACTTACCATTGTTCATAAAATACGAATTCAAAGCAGTCTCGAATAAACTCGCAGCAGCCTCTTGATCCCCAACAGCCGTGCTTAAAGTCTGCAAAACCGATTGTATCACCAAGCTATCTCCCGACTTGCCAGACACCCATTGCTCGAAGCATTTAGTAGCGGGAACGACGACAGCTTGCAAATTTAGAATCTCCAAATAAGAAGTAAGCAAAACATTGAATTCCTCAGTGGTTTGAACAACGGCCTCCAGATGGCCCAGTTGGCTTGAGATCACGGAAACCAACTCGCTTTCCTTGGAAGGTATCAACGATTTGTGCTTGTTGGTGAAGACTGCGATTAGCCTTACGTAGCTTCGCACGAAGATGTGTCGCTTTTTCAAAAGGTCGATAGAGTTGGTTGGCAAAGGTTTGTCGTACCCGGAGACGCATTGCAAAAAATGCAAGACCCTGAAATCTAGGTTCATGGGGTCGGATTTGAAGATGACCAAAGGATCGGAACTCATCACGTACCAATCCATGATTTGTTGGAACACATTCGGGTCGACGAGGGACCAATTAAAGCCCTCGGCTTGGACTAGGAGAGTTCTCGCCTTCTCGACGTGATTGTTGCGAATGTTAGGTTCGTTCGCGAGCTTCACCAATAAGTTCAACAAACATTGATGAACCCTGGCCTTTATCGGCAAAGGAGTATTTTCTGATAAGCTTAATAGCCAATTGGCCCAATTAACTTCAATGAATAGAAACCCGAGGAATATGTGGCATTCGGGAAGATACTGTTCTACGACTTTAAGCATTAGCTCTAAGTCGGCGACGGAAGGCCAAAAGTTGTGCCAAGGTAGTGCTAAAAACGATGAGTGGATAACGTTCCAAATGTGGTCTTTTACTGAAGAATGGGCATAATTCGTAACGTACCAATGCCAAACAAAACTTAAAATATTGTTGCATCCAGGTAAGGTTTGAATTAAGAATTGAATGCATTCGAAGAACATGTGCACGGCTTTTTGGGCATAAGGTCCATCTGCCGGGATCCACGGGAGAAGGACGGCACGGTCATCAGCTAATTGTTGGATCCAATTAGCCATGTTTTCTTTGTGGTTGTTCATCATATACGGTAGGACCCAAGGCGCGAACATATCCCGTAAGTATGGCCAAATAATTTCGCATAATTTGTCCCCTAATAATCCTTGGTGCGTATTCAAAGCACTGATTATCAAAGCGTGCCCGGTCATCCCGATGAACAATATGAAGACTTCTATGTAAATTCGGGTTTTCGGGTAAAGACCATAAAGGCCGTATTGCAATCGTTCTTGCGTGAAATGTCTTGCTAGCAAAGTAGCCGTGTCGAGTAATTCTTGGTACTGCAGTAATCGTTGCTGTTGAGCGTATTGCCTCAATTGGTCCCGCATCGGGACGTTAAGTTTAAAAGCAATGGGTTTCGCAAGGAAATTAAGCAAATCCATCCAGATTAAAGTCGAGACGCAACCGGCATCCGTTCCTGCGTTACTCGACTTTAAAACTGACATGAGGATCTCCCCGAAATGTTCGGGAAATTGATGTTCGAACACGGAGAGAAGGTGTTTCCTGTAGACACCATGCAACGTCAAGCTTTCCGTCGGCGGTTCGTGTCCAATTTTCATAAGAGACTTCATGATTAAATCGATGAATTTGGATCTTTGGCTCAGTTTCGGTTGTTGAATTCGCAGCCAACTGTTGACGTCGAATTTCGAAAGCAAAGTGAAAATCGTGTCGTACCTTTCCCCAACATCTTTGCTTATCGTGGAGTACATGTGGAGGAAATTCGCGGTTCCGACGTTAATCGGGGAAAAGTGTGGAGCTAAATATACTCCAAGGGACGGTTCTTCCAAGATTTTGTTCAATAAGCGAGGCGTTTCGAATTCGACCCCGCATATGTGCGATTGTCCCAGTTTTTCCAAACATTCGGAAAATAATTGTTTCGTCGGCAAATAAGTCGTAGTTTGCTCGTTTATCGATGAGAGAATGTAATAAAACAACTCAACTCCCATTTCCGAAGCTGCAGGATTTACTTTGGCTTGACTTTGCAGAATTACGATGATTTGCTGCAGAGCAACCGAAGCCAAGCAGAGATTATGCGCAGGCGCCTGCAGAATTTTGGCTAATTTCGATTCGTATTCCGCTCGATTCGTTTGCATCTGATGGTCGATTCGTTCGTTTATTCTCGCGTCTTGATACTGCAGGCAAATCACCGCAGGACCAGAACAATGGACGGTATCTTTCGTACCTTTGCAAGTAATTTGCTTTTTGATCCTTTGCACGACTGTTCGGTACAATTGAGGCACTAATTCCAGGTACGTGCAATCTATCGTATTGTGCTCAGAGAGTCTAACTCCATAATCATGAGCAAACTGGAATAAGAGCTTAAAGAACGGGTCTGTATCCTTAAACATAGCTTCTTTGTTACTTAGGTTTAGATTTGGAAGAATCGGGGCGGATTTAACGATCTCTGGGGGAGATTTAGGGGCATCGTAAGAATTCAATCGTCTTAGAATGCGTTCAATGGGATCGTTGCTTTCCATGTTGCTTCCTGGGTTTAAGAGCGGGAGGTTGACTTTGGATTTTTCTCTGAAGAAGGCTGATTTGAACGCTTTTACCGAAGTTTGCTGTTCTTCTTTGGCTAAGTCGTAGTTTACGTATTCGACCCATGGGGCAGTGCTGCCTTGGATTATGAGGCTTAGAAGTTGGGGTTCGTATTGTGGGGGGAGGCCTGGGAGGAATAGGCTCGCTTCTTGAAGCCTTGGTTCTTCTAGCCATAAGCTAAAGGCTCTATATAACCTGTGGACAAGTTTAAGTTTACATACATGTTTAATTTTCATTATTTTTATATTTCCATTTTATTCAATTTTTATTATTTTTATATTTCAATTTTAATTAATTTTTATTATTTTTATATTTTTATTATATTTAATTTTTGTTATTTTTATTTTTCCAATATAATTAATTTTTATTATTTATATATTTTTTATTATATTTAATTTTTATTATTTTTATATTTCCATAATAATTAATTTTTATTATTTTTATATTTTTATTATATTTCATTTTTATTAAATTTATTATATTTCATTTTCATTATATGTATTTAATTTTTATTATATTTATAATAAAATTGAGCAAAGCAAAATGGAAAAGTTGCACGAAAAAAATGTAATGCGAAAAACTAGAAAATTATATTCCACAAGTATTGAAAAAAATATTCCTAGAAGGAAAAACAAAATCAAATGGGCAGATACTTTATAATTTAGAGATATTTTATAATTTAGAGGCATTTTATTATGTAGATATATTTTATTATTTAGAGATATTTTATTATTTAGAGATATTTTATAATTTAGAGATATTTTATAATTTAGAGGTATTTTATTATTTAGAGATATTTTATTATTTAGAG
>JAWQRP010003046.1:0-14147 GCA_033557875.1 Quadriops clusia | reverse complement strand
CGGCCGTATTACGTATCTTTTTAGTTCAGTTAGCGACATCGCTAATCCCCGATTTGTATACAAATTCATATACAAATCGGAGGTTAACGATCTCGCTAACTGAACTAAAAAGATACGTAATACGGCCAATTGTCTAATTTAAACTTGCATGGCAAGGTTATATTAAAACCAATGCCCAATGCTCAAATTTAACATTTTTATATTTAATAGTCTAAAACTGTAAATGCTTAGATTTCACTTACATTTCAGCAAGTGGTTTTACCTAGACGTTATCGGACCTTATCTCAAACCGTCCCTCAGAAAACAGAGTCAGAAGAGTGCAATTTATTTACAAAGCAGTGTATTAATAGTTACTATAGCAATTGGAATCTTGTCCACTACAAGTACAATGGATACTCTGGTACATATTCGGAACTTCCAAAACTCCCAAAAACTCACAATCTGAAAGAAGAAGCATACGAAATCGATATTGATGCTGACGCTGCTGACAACATTAACACTCAAATTGATGGAATCACAAAAGAAGGGTACCTAATGAAAGGACCTGAGATTGGTTCAGAGAGAATGTTTGTAAACATCGGCTCTAAAAATTTTAAGAGAAGGTACTGTTATTTGCGGCGGGAAGTTGACGGCACTTACATTCTACAGGTCCATAAAGATGAGAGAAAGGGGGAAGCCAAAGTTACCATAGTCATGGATTTTTGCACAGATGTAGTCCAGAACTTAAAGCGAGGAAAGTTTTGCTTTGAATTACGAATGACACCTCGACATAAATCTTATGTTTTGGCAGCAGAAAACGAAGTTGAATTTAGAGATTGGTTAGCAAAATTAAGTTCTGTAGTACTACAAAATAAAATTCAGGACGAAAAAAGTGCCGCTTCTTTAGAGAGAGATAAAGCATCAGCACCCCCGTTGCCTCAGGTCCAACCTTACGGTACCTTAAAAGGTTTAGAGCAAAGCATGAACCCTCAACTCAATAAGTATGCACGAGAAACAGAATTTACCATTGCCTCAGCTCGCCGAGACAACCGATCAAAGCTATTTACTCTGTATCCTCATTTACCTTCTAATCTTAAATCACCAGTATCTAGTCCAGAACAAGCAGAGCCCTACAAAGAAATCTTTGGACACAGAGTTCTAATAAGATGTGAAAGTATTAAGTTTAAGTTTCAAATTCCTATGGAGGAGAAAGAATCCTTATGCCAAATCGAGCCATACCACACTTCTTTGTGCCTGTTTGATGCCAAGAGCGGCAGAAAACTGACTGAGAATTTTTATTTCGATGTAAATAATCCCGGCATCCGCAGCATGCTGCCTCCCATGGAAAGTGTGAGCAATTGTGATAACATTAATAGTGATCTTCCTGATAATCTTCCAAAGGAATGGATCGCGTATCCTAAACAAGCTATTCTGAACATAACCAGCGCTCACTCCGACATTTTCTTAGTAGTTCGGATAGAAAAAGTATTACAGGGTGGAATATGCCAAAGCAGTGAACCATACGTTCGACCTACCAAGGATGCAAAGGCCGCTTTTAAAGTTCAACGGAATATTGTGACGTGTTGTCAACGATTAGGTCACTATCGGATGCCATTTGCTTGGACTGCACGACCTTTATTTAGGTAATGTTATCATAGTTATTCACAATTTAGTATTATTGTTTCTAGAGGTTTGCAGAAGGACTTAAATAAAGATCCTAATGTTTCTGGTGTTTACTTTCTTTTAATAGAGCTACCTTCCACTTAACAATTAGAGTGTCTTCACATCTGGAAAAGCCACAAGGCCAAAGACCAGCAAGGCTAGCTCTATTAACATTAAGAATACACTTGCGACTAGTACGAATAGAATTTTTTATGTTATGAAAACCAACTTGTAGAACAAAACATTATTATTTTAACAGAAATTTGTTATATTAAAGGCTGTACAGCAATGAATTAGACACCTTATCAGATTTCCCTGCTATATACAGACAGGAAAGTAATAAATTGACAGATGAGGAATTGTTAAAGCTAATATCGGAATATAGGAAACCAGATAAATTTAGTAAATTGACTGTGATACCTGGTTCTTTAAAAATTAAAATTGAAGCTATACGTGACGCATTGCCTGACAGTAAGTAATTTTTATGTTCTGTAGTATTCACTTTGTTTTATAAGTGTAAACTTATTCTACTATTATATCTCATGTTTTCAGATTGTTTAACTACCTCATTATCACCATTGAAACCATTTCCAATGCCTCCAAAAAACGAACCAACAATAGAAATATCTGAATTCGAAGGTACAAACGTTTTGGAAGTTCATCCCTACACGACATTTGTTAACCATCTTTATATTTATCCAAATTCTTTAAATTTTGATACACAGAAAGTATTTACTAGGGCAAGGAACATAGCTTGTATTATAGAGTTAAGAGAAAATGATAGTGCAAATGCCAAACCACTGCCGGTAAGTCTAATGTACTGCAAAATATTTAATTATTAGATTTTTACAATCTTTTTTCAATTTCTGTGATTCTTCTCTGTTGTTTTGTTGCAGTGTATATACGGACGTCCAGGGCAACGGGTGTTTGTTACCCGCGCATCTTGTGCGGTCCTTCACCACAGCACAATGCCTTTGTGGTATGAAGAGGTTAAAATTAAACTTCCGACTAACTTGCAACCTTCACACCATTTACTATTTACATTTTACCATATTTCCTGTGATATTTCCAAGAAAAGGGACAATGGCATCGAAACTTGTGTAGGTTTTGCTTGGATTCCTTTATTGCAAAGGGGTAAACTAAACGTTGATATGCAAACTGTTCCTGTTGCTGCTAATTTGCCTCCAGGGTACCTCTCTGTGCATCCTTTCGGACTTGGAAAAGGAGTAAGTTTCAACTAAAACATTTTTAATTAAATTCCATTGAGTACTTATCATTAAGTAAGAAATAAATTAAAATTAAAACAAAATTTCTTTTAGAATGCTGGTCCTGAAATTTCATGGATAGATGGACAAAAAACTATTTTTACAGTTTCTTTCAACTTGATATCAACTGTGTATACAAAAGACCAGCATTTATTCAATTTGTTTGCTCACGCTGAACGATTATTGGATCCAAAACCATCGGCGCAACCTGCTGAATCTGAAACCTGCAAAATTCTTAAGGCATTGCACGCTATTCAAGCTACAACCTTAATAACCTTCTTACCCACTTTGTTAAATCAGTTGTTTGCGTTACTAGTGGTCACCACTAGTGACGAAATTGGATTAAACATTATCCGTGTTCTTATAAATCTGGTGAATATGGTTTTTGAAGCTGGTCGCAAGGAAATATTGCAGGCTTACGTTAGGTACGTGTTTGTGACTCCGGAAACTAAAAGAACAACTACAGTTCACGAAGAAATGTGTAAACATTTGCCAATTATATTGCATCCCAACAACACAGACTTTTTGGTTGTCAATAAGTTTATGCATCACTCAAGTTTCTTTTTTGATATAATCATCAAGAGCATGTCACAACATTTATTGTCAACGGGTCGAATTAAGGTAAGTTTCAATGTTCCAATTGTTATTTTTCAAATAATATTTAATTATTACGAGTATGTTTAGTTAATTCCGCCTGTAATGTAAAGCACACAAAATATACATAAACTCTTGCAAGTCAAGTAATTTTAAATGTTATTTTTTATTATGCATTACTTATTGCAGATGCATCGCAATGAACGATTTTCTAGTGAATTACTCCAGAAAATTGAAACAATGCAACAAGTTCTAATCCCTTACATTTTGAGCAAATATGAGACCATGCCAGTTGAGACGCAAGAACTAAATAAGAGTATTGCTAACTTTTTAAAGGTATACTGTGTTCTAACAACTTTTATATTTTATTATTTCTAAATAATAAAGTATAAAAGTTGTTTCCCACAAGATATTATAATTTGCCTCATATTTTAGAAATGTCTATCACTGATGGATAGAGGATTTGTTTTCAAACTAATCAACATGTACATGGAAAAATTCAACCCAGGCGATAACAGAGTGCTCCAGGAATACAAGTTTACATTTCTTGAAATATTGTGCACTCACGAACACTTCATCATAATCAACCTGCCATTGCCGCATGCCAGCATTTCTCCAAAAAACCGATCCCCCGATTTCTTTCAAGAATTCTGCTTATCTGAAGAGTTCTGTAAACACCATTTCTTGGTAGGTCTCCTTCTCCAAGAAGTGAAAACATCATTAAATGAAATCACGCACATTCGCAAAATTGCTTTGAATACCTTGAGAAACTTGATAGCAAAGCATGAATTTGATGATCGGTACCAAAACAAGGGCCAAATGAGCCGTATCGCTATGATATACGTGCCTTGGCTGACTGTTGTTTTGGAAAATTTAAATCGATTGAACATCGTAGAGAAACAGGAAGATTTGGCCACTGGTAGCGTCACAGCCAACAGTAATTCTTTTCTCTTTGGAAACAACTCGACGTCAGCTTCTAGTGACATCACAAGGAGTCACAGGTTCACTTTGCATTTTGACAAACAAAGTCCTATGCACTTAAGAAATTCTGCATTATTGGAAGTCATTGCAGGTCCAACTATGGTAAATGGTCACAGTTCGATGAGTTTGGAGTCCGATATTTCAACTTTATCAGGCGACAACCAGTCATTAGTTTCACAAGAAACCACAATCATTCGTGAACATAGAGACGAGAGTGTTAAAAATGGGGAAGTTAAGACACACACAAGGGGATTGAGCACGACCCAATCGTCTCATATGCATCGGTACGATAAACTTCAACCCAGTGAAGTGAAAGATATGCTTTTAATATTCCTTTTCATTGTTAAATACATTGGAGAGGAACAATTGATTTCGTGGTGGCAAAAGACGAATGAAGTCGATGTTTTAAACTTCTTTATAGTCCTTGAAATGAGTCTTAACTGCTTCAAGTACGTCGGAAAGAGAAATGTAATAGTCATCAAGAGTGCCGCACCTGATAATGTGAAACCTAAGACAACAAAAGCACACACACTTCCCGCTCGAATGAACCCTTCTGAGATTATGCACGAGAACACGAGCACTCTTGTCATTCACACCATCAACAGGGAAAGTCTCGTAACGACGGAAAATGAAGGTAGCAAGAAACAGCAGGCTATATTAGAGCAGCATTTGGCTTTGGAAGTCGGTTTAATCGTGCTGGATTATGTGGGGCTTTATTGTATGCATTTCAGGAATAATGTTTTTGAGAATGACGGTGATAACCCCATAATGAAGAAGATTCTCGATATATACTTATCATTTTTGCAAATAGGACAGAGTGAGAGTCTATTCAAGCACATTTTTGCATCACTTAGAGCCTTTGTTAATAACTATTCAAAAATATTATTCCAAGGTAAGATACTTTATTTATTAAATTAAATAGGTTTATTGGTTCCTTGTGTTACTCCTTTTGTTGTTAGAATTAATGAGGCACCTTCTATTTGATAAAATAAACTTTTAATTTGATATGAATCTCAAATTTAAATGAAGGATTAAGAATAACAGGTTTTAAAAATTCTGTAAAATTATACTCCCTCTGTACGAATATAAGAGTCCCATTTTAATACAAATTTGTGTATAAAATGGGACTCTTAATTTCGGACAGAGGGAGTAGTTAAAAGGTTGTATTTTGTTGAACAGTTTATTATAGCTATGTAAACGGCTAGCTAGCATAAAATTTTTATGAACATATACCACGTAATATTTTTAGAAGCATTATCAAGAAACCACAGTAATAGTGTGTAAACTATACCTATTTCAATATGGTATGGTTTAGTTCTTATCTTTATGGTTAGCTTCATAGTTAAAATATTTAAAATTCCTCTGGTATATAACCAGGTAATTTATAAATTAAGCTGAGTGTAAACAGTTAGCAGATTATTTTTAAACCTAGAAGTCTGTTCTTTGTTTTTTAATCAAATTTGCTTAAGTACACTTCATACTAGATACATTAATGTATACTTATTTTTTTATGCTTCTGTAATTATGATGACTTTGTACCTAGTTCACCTGCACTATGTATTACCACATTATATGTGATATAATATAGTGATTACTAATGAAACTAGTTGAACAAATGTTGGCAGTTTTAAAGTGCAATTATTTTAGAATCTTAACTAAGTTTTAGATTGCTTTTAAAATTTTATGTTTTCCTTCTTCACAGGTAACGCAGCATTATGTAGTCGCTTCTGTTATGAACTATTGAGGTGTTGTAACAGCAGGCTCTCTTTAGTGAGGCAAGAATCTTGTGCTATCCTTTATTTGTTAATGAGAAGTAATTTTGAGTTCACCGGAGGGAAAGGCTTTACTAGGGTACACTTGCAAGTAATCATATCCGTATCCCAGATGCTTGGAAACATTGTTGGACTGAACAATGCACGTTTCCAGGAGAGTTTATCCACAATAAACAGTTTTGCTTCGAGTGATAAGGCTATGAAAGGGACTGGTATGTGTCTACTATTATTGTATATAATTTAATTTTTTGCTTATATGGACATTTCTTTACAAATTAATGGTAGTATCCTTAAATTTTTAAGCTAGTGTAGTTCTTAATATTGCGTGGCTCAATTTACCATACAGAATGTGGCGCCAACTCGTGGAAATTTATCACACTTATCAAACAGCCCATGTATTTAAAATTGGTATTACAATCTACTATTTGGTAGGGGGAAAATTACAAATTTCTTTTAATACTTTTCTCGATAGATACATTGTTCAAATCAAAACTGAACCGGTTTCATCGAATATATCGACATCCTCAAACCTTTATGATTTACAATTTTAACAATATGGGTTTCTTATATGTCTGTTCATGATATTATAAAAGGGTAAGTAACGTAAAACATGATGAATTAACAAATATTATAAAAGGATTCTTCTGAGAAGAACTGAATAACCAAAAGTAAGTTTTTTTTAAACCCATATCAACCATTATTTAATGAATTCTCTCATCATGTTCAGAGCAACAAGGACTCTGCAGTCAAATACCGCTACCACTGAGTCACGAACTTTACCCCTAGAAGAAAATATAAACTAAAACAAAGAGGCTTTACGATTGTGTGATGAATTCCGGAAAGTATTTATCTTGGAGATTTTTCTAAATGTTGTTTTTCCTTATTCATGTTCAGTTATAGACCAATACGATATGAGTGAAAATAAAAAAAATTTAAAAATTTAACTTATAATACATTAATTTATACTTACTTAGAAGAATTCATGTACAATAATTGATATTTCGCCCATATACACTGCATGTTTTATGTTATACGACATACATGGTGTTCGGATTGAAATGTTTCATAAAAAATCCGGCGGTCTTTGATCTTCAAAGATGCGACAAAGAAGCCGCAGTTTTTATGAAACATTTCAAAAAGAACACGTGGTATAAGTTGTACACTCTTTTATAATATAACCAAACGTCACAGAAGGATTACATTGCTGTTGAGATTGAAGGCCACCAATACCAACGAAATCGGATACCTTCTCATTTCAACAATGTATCTATCAACAAAAGTACTCAGATTAATGTTTCATTTTCACGCTACCACCTCCATGATGTTTTTCTGGGGACTACACCTAGATTTATAAATATTTCATTATGAGGAAACTTATATTAGGAAATCAATTCAAAGTTATGTTACGCAGAAAACAAAGATTTAAACGTTTAACATCTTTGTTTTCTGCCTAACATAACCGGAACGTGATTCCTCATTATGAAGTTAATAGGTCCACAATACTTCTTGATATGCATTATAAACATCTACTTTTTGTTAATAATGTGATACAAAAAATGAAGTTAGTGAACTAAACATTAGTTTATGCTCGATTATAACAATTTATACTCCCAAACTTATTTTTTTCAAATATCGAGAAAATTATGTAACAACTGTATGAATATACAAATTAATTGCAAATTTTAAGATTCATTTCAACAATATAATTTGTATTGTTCAATGTACAGTACAGGGTCGGCCAAGGGATAAAATATATGGAAATGGGCAAGCAGACATTCATATGTCCATTAGGTCCCAGGTACATAGAACGCGATCAGTCACAATGCGTTATAGGGTACAGATCGATGACCGCGTCCTGTGTACCTGAGCCCTTAGAAATTGCCATACAAACGACAGTTATCTTTCTATTAATTAAGTAACCAATCAGATATTGCTATTTAGGGTGTTTCTTTTTGGCTGCGAAGCAAGTCACACGTGTGTGTCATGTTCTGTTCTGATCCGCGTCTTTTGGCTTTAATCCGTTTGTGGGGCTGTTATCTGTTTCTTCTTGTTTTCCGGTCTCCCCCATGCTATTTCACAGTCCGCGGATCTCCTTTTGTTTAATTAAATTAATTATTTGTTAAAATCCCCCTCGTGGGCCACATAGCATATAAATCCATTATTGGAATAGATTCTGCAACTTTTTGTGACAAAAAAATGTTTTGTTGTTTCTTGATAATCTTTTTATTCCCCATGTGGGGTAACATTCGACTATGTAATATACATAGCAAGTTATAAAACTTTGAGCAATAATTATATTTAGAATTTTGGCAACCCTGAATCAGATGGACGACAATCAAACCCTACCAACAACAGCAACATATTGCTATTTAAAAAAATTCTGATAGTTGATTGGTTTGGTAACTAACTAAAAGATAATAGTGGTTTGTAAAATCGGGCCATAGAGACGTATACTTTTTAAATGGGCAAACCCTGTATCGTACACAAAACCTTTGAATCATTAAATCGTCCTATTGGAAAGAACCTATGTAGACATTATATATCTCTACGTAAGGTTACTTGATTTGCAAATATCAATATTATAAAAGACGAGAAATATGTAATTAGTTTCGCAGGTCATTTTAAATGGCTCACGAGTAACCTGAATTTATTCATATTAAATTTACATTTTGATCAAAAGGGAAAATTTTTATCTGATCTCCTTGTCACTGATTATAAATGTGATTATGAGTAAGCCATATTTCAAATATTATAATTTATTATTTCCTTGTAAAATGAAATTACTTATTTTATACATATCATAACTAACCACTAGCATTATGACGTATTAATGAAAACTCACAAGTTTAAATATTTAGTTTCACATCGATGAGATGAGGTGTTCTGTACTATATTTGTAGCTTTATACAGCTTCTATGTTTTGTTTTTCAAATGTCTTTGTTCGGCGTCTGGTAAGTAATTTGTTTCAAAAATGTCAAATGGACTACAATGAAATCAGCAACTGCAAATACTTATTTTCATGTCACAACATTTATTAAATACAGCAAATGTCTGTTTGTATGTAAACATTTATTTGTACTTCTACAGGCTTTCCATTCGAAGTAAAAGATTTAACAAAGCGCGTAAGAACTGTCCTCATGGCTACCGTTCAGATGAGAGAGCACCATCATGACCCTGAAATGTTAGTCGACCTGCAGCACAGTTTAGCACATTCCTATGCATCAACTCCTGAATTACGACACACTTGGTTGGAAACCATGTCAAGAAATCATTGTAACAGTGAAAACTTTTCAGAGGTTTGTGCATCAATAAATTCTCAATAATTACATTAGAAATAGAGTCACTGTTCTATGTAATATATAAAAATAGCTGAAAAAACACCTTTGATTTCATATTATTTTATTAATTTAAATGCATAATGAATATTATTTTCCAGGCTGCGTGTTGCCAATTACATATAGTCGCCTTAATGGCAGAATACCTCAAACTAAAGAAAGTTCAAGATTGGGGCGCTGAAGCATTTGACAAAATTTCTTCAAATATTCCAAAAGACGAAAAGGGATTCAAACTAGATGCTGGTGTGCAAGATGTACAATACACAGAATTTCTGCTTTTGGAACAGTTGGAAACCTGTGCTAAATACATTGACAAAGCTGAGAGATATGAAATATTAGGTGAACTCTATAAACTAATTATCCCCATTTATGAAAAGCAACGCAACTACCTGATGCTTCAAGAGTCTTATCAAGCGTTAGCTAAAAACTATGCCAAAGTTGTGGAAGCCAATAAGTCTGGCAAACGTTTGTTGGGCACTTTCTTTAGAGTTGGCTTTTATGGACAAGCTTACTTTGAAGAGGACAATGGCCAGGAATACATATACAAGGAACCCAAAGTTACCACTTTAAGTGACATCTACGAAAGATTAGAGAAACAATATTGTGACAAATTTGGCCAAGATGTCGTAAGAATGATACAAGACTCTATGCCAATTATTATGTCTGAATTAGACCAAAAACTAGCATACATTCAAGTAACTCATGTAACTCCTTACTTTGAAAAGGGAGACTTGGAACTCAGGCAGACGGAATTTGAACAGAACCATGACATTAGTTGTTTTATGTTTGAGACACCATTTACTAAAGATGGCAAAGCAAGAGGGAATCCTGAAGAACAATGGAAACGAAGAACTATTTTAACAAGTAAGTTAACAAAAAATACTTTCCAAATGTAATATAATGAAACATTTTTTGTACAGCAAAACATTCATTCCCCTATGTTAAGAAACGCATTCAAGTCTCCACAAAACGTACTCAAGATTTGAGTCCCATAGAAGTTGCCATCGATGAAATGCAAGCAAAAGTTCAAGAATTAGAAGATGTAGTTTTTTCAAAACCAACGGATGTGAAGAAACTGCAATTACGTTTGCAGGGTAGTATTTGTGTTCAAGTGAATGCTGGACCATTAGCATATGCCTCAGTCTTTCTCGATCCTACATTAAGCAATATGTACCCTGAGGAGAAAGTGGAAGAACTGAAAGACATCTACAGAGAGTTTGTGAAAATTTGTTACTCTGCTCTACAAATAAACAGCAAACTCATTGCTGCTGACCAACAAGAGTACCAAGAACTCATGCGGCAGAATTACAAGAAAATGTGTACAGCTCTCTCGAATATTTTTGGAGAATCTTTGTGGCCACACGATGAGACGGGAAGTTTCAAGAGAAACAGTATGGCCCTTTTTAGTGCCATTAGTGGAACATCACATAATTCTAGCACTGCATAAAAGCTTTCAAACATTCATTAAGAATTTTTATTTATTTACAGCTTTCACTTTTTATTGTAAATATATATTTTTGTATTTATTTATAAATTTTAAACATTATTTTCTTAAAATTAATATTAAAAAAAATCATTTTTATGAATTAAGGAAAATGCAAATGCAAGAATATTTTATGGTATGTTATTTATTTATAATGTAATATTTAAAGGACAATTGAAATAATGTTTAACCTCTGTTTATAAGTATAGAGATTGTTAAAAATTTTCTTTTATAAATTGTATATAATTTTTTCTTGGGGTTTGAGAGAAGTCGTAAAAAGGCAAATATCAACTAATGAAATTTTTATCGTAATATTTGACTACTGGATTATTATAATGCTTGGATGCCTTCTTAAAAAAATTTTATATCTAAGCTTAAGTCTTTGATACGATTTTATACTTTTTTACATAAACCACTCAAAGACTGTGAAGAGCTCAATTTTCAGTATCCAAATTAATTTCAGAATAAATAAAATTAAAGTAGTCTAATTAGTAGTACCATCTGTGGTAGTACTTACTTCAAATTAATTTTTCACATTTATTGACCAATCTTATTGTTATAAAGGAAATTAGGCAAGATTTGTAACATGTAGGTTAATAATTTTTCCAAAAAGTAATAGTCAATTGATTTATAGTTACAAACTTGATATTTATAGGAAATTTCTTAAAAGCTTTGCTTTTAGATATCAAACTATCAGCTTTAGTACATACATATAGTTTGATCCATGAATAGTTATTACGTATTTCACGTACAAATGTGACCAGATAATGAGAAGCAGAATGTTAAGCAAGAACGCGCTCAAATGAAATTGTTATAATGCCACAATCACAAATTATTGAAACAACATATCAATCTGAATATGTAGTCAATTGTCTGAAAACCAGTTAAATAGGATTGGCATTTCCATATATGAGTGGCATTACCTTAAAATTATATTATAAACTTCACTGCAAAACGAAACATCACAATTATTGCAAGCTTTACAATATTAAGTCATAATATGCCATCAAGTCAATTTTATTAATAAACCACCTTATAGGGCATTTTCCTTTAATTGTTATGTTAGTGATAAAATTATTTATAAATATTATCATGTTTAATATAAATAAGATTAGTTAAATTATTGTTACAAATATATTTAATGCACTAGATAGTTGAAATTACTTTAAATTTTATAAAATTGGGTCTCTGTGCATAGTAAAAATATGAATTAGAAAGATTATTTATGAAGCAAACCTATAAAGTGCAATAACATTTGAAAAAGACGAGCATTTTTATTAATTTTTGTCAGAAGCCCAAATTTATATAAAACATTGATATTTAATGTTATTTGTGCTTTGTGTCGTGTTATTGGTTTTAACAGTCATTTGACATGTTAGTGTATATCTTGAAGATTTTTGGATGAATGCCGGTTTCATGATTAATTAATTTAATTATTATTACTCTAAAAGTTGTAGAAAGAAACATGCCAATAGGAATATATGACTAAAACCATAATGAAAGTAGCATTGGTGCCACAAGACTCGTGAAATGTTTTTATTTTGCACTCATTGAGAATATTGCTAACTTACAGTTTAACTTAGAAAAATAAACTATATAATTGATGTGTAAAGAAATGTTTTAATGTTAACTGGGTTGTCCTCTATTTTGTAAAATAGTAAAATTTTCAGTGAACTTGTGAAGGATTTTTGTGTGGGCTGTGAGACTGTTTAAATATTTTAAGAGTCATTGTCTTTTATTGACTTTGTAAATGATTTTCAAATCTTAAACATGATATATCTTAGTTTGACTTGCCAAATTCAGTGTACATATTTTAGTTTTAGAATGTAATGTCTTAACGTTTGCTTCTGATGTCTATTTCTACTTATGTTGTCACTCTCAATGAAAAGATTTTAATTCCAGCAACTTTTACCTCATTTTAGATTTAATTTTATTTTTCTACTTTCGCTTTTTTCAGTTGCAGTTTTGCATTATGTTGTTTTATATAGAGCATCATTACACAAACAATATGATATTAATTGTACTGTATACTTGGGATGCAAACATAATAAATGTTGATAAAAGACTTGATTTATTTTTACCTTGGGTTTCAATTCTGTAAAAAATAAAAAAACATTATAAAGTTAAGTAAAATGGTATTTTATTAAATTTACACGAAATATTTGTATAATATAGTATGTAATAGAAATAATCTATGAAATAAATAACAATATACAAACCATTTACTCATCGTACACTTTACGTCTACATATATCATAATGTGCATCCAAATATCGATCTTGGCGCAATGAATCATTGCCAAACTATTCAAAAAATATACATCTTTATGTTACATCTTATGGAGATACATCATGACTAAATCAATAGAAATCCTCAATAAAAATAAAATTAAGACAGGTTTTAAAAGATTCTCCAGAGTAAATACTAAACGTTACATTATATAAAGCATATCTTACAAGAAACGTAATTATTTAAGAATACAATACGTAGCATAAAATTTTCATGTTAAAAGAAATCATAGCTGATAGTAAAAGTATGTTTTATTCTACTAAACTACATAATGTGAGTATTTGGTGACGGCGGAAAATGCCCCGACTGAGGACCGGGACCGTTTTGCACAGGCATTTGTGGTCCATTCGGAGGGAATCCTGGTGGGACACTCGTAGGACCAAAGCTTGGCATGCTGCAATATATTAATGAATGGTTTATTGTTAGGTCTTTTTTCAAATCACGAAAAAAGCAATATTATGTATGTACATCTATAAAGCTATGTACACATCTATACCGAACGAGCCGAGGCCGAACGTATGCGTCTTGTACTAATGTGGACGGGGTTCCGAATGGCTCGAACCGAACGAACAGCACGAATTTATGAATTAAAGATAATTAGTACACCACTTGTGCTCTCAGAAGTGAGTTGTTCCAAAATGGATTTTTGGGATATTATTTTAGCCAATGCGGCATTTATTATTATAGGTCCCTTTTTAATGTATTAAAAACAAAATTTGGCAAAATACAAAAGATATTCTAGCATATTAATTATGGTTATAATAATGCACTTTTCATAAAATACAGC
>JAWQRP010003045.1:0-14148 GCA_033557875.1 Quadriops clusia | reverse complement strand
AGACAGACAAAAAAGCAAAAAAGGGCCAAATCGACTCAAAATCGCTCAAAACGTCGAGAATCATCAAAATCTCAAAAAATTTTTTCCGCATGATCACTATACTTTCTCTGCGAGAAAGTAAAAATAGTAGATTAAAAAATAGTTGATTAAAAAATAGTAGATTAAAAAATAGTAGATTTAAAAATAGTAGATTAAAAAATAGTAGATTGTAAACCAATAGACTACAAAACAGTAGATTATAAGACAAAATAAATTAAAATAAAAAAAAAATAATGAAAACTATTTTTTAGGCCTGAAGATTTAGCTAAGATGGTGACAGAGATCGTACCAATTGCGGAAAATGGATCCGTTTGGGTTTGCGAAGGCAGGAAGCGATACCAAATGGAGTTTCATTATCGGAAGGAATCTCAAAAATGATATATTGGAAAATGATAGACTTAAAAATGATATCCGTAAAAATGATATACTTAAAAATGATATGTTAAAAAATGATCTGTTGAAAAATGATGTGTTGAACAATAACCGCATACAATGAAAATAAGAAATATTGTTTAAGTAACTAAATTTAAATAGGCTGAAAAATAAAACCAAACAAACCAAAAACGAAATTTTAAATTGCATGTTTGCGTGTAATGAGAAACTAATACGAAATTAATTATAATAATAGAAAATTAATTAAGTGGGTGACCGAAAGTCGGTTGTTTCCTCCCATTTGTGGCGAATGACAATAAAAATAACGATCCTCGTTAATTTTAAGAATAATGGCCTTCGACCTTGCGAGTGATGTAACCATTAGTTCTCACGAAATCCATACTTATGTATTGTAGATAAATAAGTGCATATACGTATTACCACATATGTGATATTACGTATAAACAAACAACGCTTATCTCTCGGCCCGGACGGTCAATCGCATCGTTCTAACCTAGTTTTTCCGATATTTTAACGATTTAATATGTTGGTTGCCGGGAAAGTGGCGCTGATCACAGGAGGCCTTGGAGGGGTTGGATTTGCTTTGGCTAAGGAGTTGCTTCGCAATGGGCTTAAGGTACTTTAGTACCTCTAGTATGTATACATATTTATCATTTACAAATGTACATAGGTATCATTTGGTTATCTCTTTATCCATTTATTACTCTTCTTGTTTCACTCGTTTCGGAAATTTTGTTTGCAAAATTTTATGTAGAAAATTTTATTCAAAAAATTGTATGTAGAAAAGTTATTTAGAAAGTTTTATGCAGAAAAGTTATTTAGAAAGTTTTATGTAGAAAAGTTATTTAGAAAGTTTTATGTAGAAAACTTATTTAGGAAGTTTTATGTAGAAAAGTTATTTAGAAAGTTTTACGTAGAAAATGTATTTTCTATAGAGCATGGCTTTTGTGGATATCGACAATTCCGAAGCAACGGCGATCTTAAACGAACTAATGGAGGAATACGGAGGAGACCGCATCATGATGATCTACACAGACATAACGAAGAAGGCGGATGTCGAAAGTACAAACAAATGACAATCTCAAACAAGTGAACGCTTTGACAACCAATTCGTCTTTTGTTTGCAGATGCCTTCACGTCCGCCTTAGAGAAATTCGAGAACATTGACATCGTGGTCAATTGCGCAGGATTGGTCGACGAAGACGACTGGGAGAAGGCCGTCAATGTCAATTTCGTGTCAACCAGTCGGATTACCAAGTTGGCCCTGGAATCTTACATTTATGATTATAAGAGTGGAGTCGAAGGGCTTGTCATTAATATTGCCTCGGTTTTGGGGTTAGACCCATGCCCCAGCATGGCCTACTATTCCGCCACGAAAGGTGCAATTGTTTCTTTGGGAAGAAGTTTAGGAACTGACTATTATTGGAACAAATATAAGGTGAAGACCTTGACTATTTGTCCTGGGGCGACTTACAGTCCGATTTTTGCTAAGTTTACCGAGAGTCCTGGGAAGAATTTCGAAGAAAAACCAGCCCAGACGTAAGAAAAATTACAATGCCTATTTATTGATAATATTCTAATATAATAATAATATAATATAATTAAAAAGAAAACTTAATAATTAAATTAATTTTGCAGGGTTGAACAGTTGGCCAAACTAATAACCGAAATAATTCCCCTTGCCTCAAACGGGGCGGTTTGGGTCTGCGAAGGGAACCAATCGTATCCAATGCGGTTTAAAGACAGGAAACAAAGCCAAAATTAATATCAAAATAGCTATTATACTCCACATTTTGCTAACAATAATAGTAGTAATAGTAATAATATTAATAATAACACTAATATTAATAGTAAATAATATTAAATTAATAGTAATAATATTAATAAGCTGTAGAGAAAACAAAAAACTAACGCGTCATTACAACAATAGAGGCGCCAACTTGTAACGATGTCGTCCTGAAATATTAATGAAGTATCCACTTAGAGCCTTATGAGATTATAAGTATTCTAATTCAAGGGTTATTTCACGCCGAAAATTCAATGCCAACTCTTTATATAGCAGAACTGCTTTATATTGTAGTAACACCTTGACAAGATAGTAAATGGATTTTTCGACGTATTATATACTTGGATTAGAAAAAAATCTATAGAAAAGGGTAAATATCATTACTGTAAGGGTTTAGTATAATAATAGCTACCTTGAACTCAACCCCTTGTTTGCGGGGATTTTAACACTGAAACCTGATTCAAGGGTATTGGGATCATAAATCAAAATTAATAACTGGTGATTGAAGTATCAAGGAGGGTTAGTACGGATTTTTTAAAAAGGACTTCTATTGATGTTATTATTACTATTATCACATATAATATTTTATTATTACTGTTATTACATATAATATTTTATTATTACTATTATTACATATAATATTTTATTATTACTATTATTACATATAATATTTTATTATTACTATTATACGTAATATTCAATTATTTTTCTTAATTTATTGCACAGACATGCACAATTACAATCAATTACAGTCTTAACCCTGGAACTATACCTTAGATTCAAATACTTAGATTCAAATAAATTAGAAAAAATCCCGAACAATCACCCTAGAAAATAAACTGTGAGCAATCACGGGAGGCCTTGCCCTAATAGCAGAAGCCTTGCTGAAAAATAGCCTCGAGTTAAAGATTACGACAATTAATTAGCTTATTATAATTAACGTACTTTAACTCCATTTTACAAGTGAATCGACCTTGAATATATCAACAATCTGGACGAACCGGGTAAACCTCCCTCTTTTCAGATTGTGATAAGAATTTGGGCCAACTAGGCGATTTTTATTCAACATTACATTGCACATTTTTCGCTGTTTTAAACGCATATTTAACATTTGAGGTTCTATTTTAAGAATCAGCGGCTTTCCTTTTTAAAAATTTGTTAATTTCCCTTGATGACGTTAACCTTAATTACAATTTTGATTTATTAAAGATTCATTATCAGATTTAAATAAAGCTTGAAAATGTTTATTCATTTACTTATTAATTAGTATTAAACTTGAAAATAGAATAGGTATCAACGACGTAAAATGAAAACAGTATATATATATATTATTAGTATTAATATATATTTATATATATATATATATATATATATATAGGAAACCAACAACAAGGCATCTTGCAATAGAAGCCGAACAAACATTTGCCTCTAGTCAGTTGCGAAGATAATTAGAAATTTTTTAAACAAAAAATCGACAGACAATGCACACGTTCGTTAAAACCTAATGCGTAGTAATTGCTGTTTTCTTTAGCGCTTCTATATAAAATAGATAGTTAATAGGCGCTGAAGGTGGCCGTGAAAACCTTTGTTTATTTCGAGCCATCGAACCGGTTGTTAGGGGTAACATGGGCCTCGTCCTCGTGGAAAGCGTCGCGACGCCTCCGTCGCGACGCCTCCACCGCGACGCCTCCGCCGCGGAAAACTCGATCCTCAGTCTTCGGCCAACTCGAAAGCGAATCGCGTGCGACCTTTCCGTGCCTTTCACCCCTTTCGCCAGCACAAGAGGCTCTGCCCCAACGTCAGTTGCAAACAACCCGGTGCAAAACTACCCCCTTAGTCCGCAGTGCGTCTTCATGTTTAACCCGGTTTAGAGTCTTGCCCCTGTTGCACGGTGACCTATTTAATAGAAGTCATCTTTAAACGATACATAAATAATAGCAAAAATTTTAAAAAAATTTTTTTGAAATTGTGTAATGCTTCTTATAACATTATATTGCTTCAAGTAGTATAATGGTCCTTTAAGAAACTTAATATAATTTAAGAAACATAATAATGTAAGCAAAACTTTAAATAATGTAATAATACTTTAAATAAGGTAATAATACTTTAAATAAGGTAATAATACTTTAAATAAGGTATACTTTAAATAATGCAATAACATTTTAAATAATGTAATAATACTTTACATATAGTAAAGCCTGTTTAAATATTTTAATTCATTCTTTCTTTCTTTAAAATGACGACTAAAACCTAAAAATTGTAAAACTCTTTTAAACTAAATGAATATAAAAAATAAGTAGTCTTAACTGAACAAAAATGTGACGAAAGAAGTTGTAAAAAATGAAACTTAAAATTAAACTAAAAGTTTTAAAAGTAGGTTTAAAAGCAAAGTTTTAAAAGAACCGTTTTGAAAGTAGTTTTAAAGTGAAATTTCAAAGTAAAACTTTAAAAGTAAAATTTCAAAGTAAAACTTTAAAAGTAAAATTTCAAAGTAAAACGTTAAAAGTAAAATTTCAAAGTAAAACTCTAAAAGTAAAACCCTCATAGTAAAACCAAAAGCAAAACTTTAACACAAAACTTTAAAAGAATATATTAAAAATACATAAAATTTTAAAGTAAAAATGAACGCTTCGCACAACAACACGCCTTCCAGCTCGGACTCGGACTCGTCCAGGCGGCCAATCAAAACAGCCGAAGAACGCCTAATGGTGGCCGTGAGGATCCGACCATTAAAAAACGATGAGAATCAAAGAGTGCTCTACGCCGTCAACAAGAAGGTAAATGCATCTTTTGTTTCGAGTCAGCATCTTTTGTTTCGAGTCAGCGCCTTTTGTTTCAAGTCAACGTTTTTTATTTCGAGATGACGTCTTTTGTTTCGAGTCAACGTTTTTTATTTCGAGTCAACGTTTTTTACTTCGAGTCAACGTTTTTTATTTCGAGATGGCGCCTTTTGTTTCGACTCAACGTCTTTTGTTTCGAGCCCGAGTCTTTCGTTTAAAACCCAAACGCGCCAAAAACACGAAATGCCGATGTCGCGTGCATCAGATATGCAATTTGCCATCATGAAATTAATAAAAGACGTGATGAGCGTTCCTTATGAAAATAATTCGTTACATTTGATCAATAACAGGCTGCCTATATAATCGTACACAGGGACAAATCCTACACAGGGGCAAATCTTACACAGGGGCAAATCGTACATAGGGGCAAATCGTGTACAGGGACAAATCGTACACAGGGGCAAATCGTACACAGGGGCAAATCGTGTACAGGGGAAAATCGAGCACAGAAGCAAATCGTGCACAGGAACAAAACAGAAAACTGTTGCTACAGCTCATGAATTATTCATCAGAAATAAAGCATTTACGCATCATTAAAGTTGTATGGGGGGGCATTATGTACACATAACTTGATTTGTTGATATTATCGGCTCACCCGAATTCACAATCAAGCCGGAATATCACATGCGGTTTTATAGAGTTGTTGTTATGCCAGCTCCACACTCTCGACGAATCAGTTGAAGTCGATAGGAGAAAATATTAGAATATCAGTCCAAGAAGAAAAACAATCCTATTAGAATATCACAATATGTGATAATACCACGTACATGTGACATTGTTGTGTGAGTGGCGAGGTCGAGAGTGTGGAGCCGGCATTACGTATGCGAATATACGGAGGTATGAATGTATGTATTTGAGAGTATAAATATATTTATGTATAAAAGCATAAATGTGTACGTGAACTATTATTAGCTTGTGCTAAAGCCAAAAGTTTATGCTAAAGCCACAAGTTTGTGCTAAAGCCACAAGTTTGTGCTAAAGCCACAAGTTTGTGCTAAAGCCACAAGTTTGTGCTAAAGCCACAAGTTTGTGCTAAAGCCACAAGTTTGTGCTAAAGCCACAAGTTCGTGCTAAAGCCACAAGTTTATGGTAGAGTCACAAGTTTGTGGTCTAGCCATAAATTTATGCATATAATCACAAGTTCGTTCTCTATAGCCATAAAGTTATATAATCACAAGTTTGCGCCATGCCCAACTTCGACATGTACAATCACATATAAGTATATCACAGTAATCAACAATTGGCAATTTTACTCCCTATAAACTGCAAATTTAATGCCATCTAAAAATAACTACGACTGATAAGGGTATATAAAATTACCCCAACGGATTTGTTGTCGGGGTGTTGCAGTAAAAAAAATCGATAAATGCAAATAGAAATTATTTAAATAGAAATTATGCAAATGAATCGAATGCAAATACATAGAGCACGAATGCATTCAAGGCGGGTACATAGATGCAGTTACATAGAAAGCGGATACATAAAACACGAATACATAGAAAGCGAATGCATAGAATGCAAACCCTCTAATGTATGTATGTAAGTATGTATAGTAATGAACGTATAATAATAGGTCTAAATAGTAATTTTATTGCCAACGTAAATCGCTTGAGATAACGTTGCAGGTGCATATTATTAATAAACAAAGGGGTTATTTATAAATGAAGGTTGCAGGGTGCGCGATTGTATTTTCATACAGTTGCCGCATTTACGTATGTAATATATAATATGTATGTAATGTATAACATGTATGTAATGTATAACATGTATGTAATGTATAATATGTATGTAATGCATAATATGTATGTAATGTATAATATGTATATAATGTATAATACGTATGTAATGCATAATAATAATATGTGTATGAGTGCAAATACAATGCGATTTTATGATTATTAGTGCAAACAAAAAACTGTAGATTCCTCAATGAAAGCTTTGAAAAGAGCCCTGAGGGTGAACGTCCCCCGTTCCTGCGATATCGAAGTAGACCGCTCTGGCATCATCTGATCGGGCTAATGTTGGAGACATTATGTTTGAAATTTCATTTCACTCGACAAAAGAACCGTTTTGTGCACACAATGCTATCAAATATTTAAAAAAAAAGACCGACATCGATCTCCTAAAATGTCATACTTGATTACTTTCCAATAACTAGAATTCCTATTCAAATTATACCAAATAAAACAATAAAATAATGGATTAGTACTGCAGGTAATTAAGGATGACGCTTTCGCTCTTTCGGTGTTTATTATGGCCGCAGAGGGCGCTGCATTTGCTGCCATTGTCAAACTATCGCTGTTATTTGTCAAACTTTGGTTGTCACTTGTCAAACTTTGGTTGTCAACTTCAGTTGTCACTTGCCAAACTTTGGTTGTCAACTTCAGTTGTCAACTTCAGTTGTCAACTTCAGTTGTCAACTTCAGTTGTCAACTTCAGTTGTCACTAGTCAAACTTCAGTAGCCAACGTTCCATTGTTTCTTTGTAGAATATTATTTTGGAAGACGACACGGACAAAAACGATGTATTAAGGCAAAAGCGAGGGGCTGACAAGCAGCACTCTTTTGATGTGGTTTTTGGGGAAGATTCGTCGCAAGAGCAGGTGTACGAGGTGACCACTAGTAGTCTGGTTAAGGATGTTCTCGCTGGGTGAGTTAATTTATTTTTTTATTTAATCGATTAACTATTGTCATCACTTAAGTGTTTTTGCCAATTGTTTATTTTTCAGGAAGAAGATTAATTAGTTATTTATTTATTTTTTGTGTTTATTTGAAGGTACAACGCAACAGTTTTCGCGTATGGGGCCACGGGGGCCGGGAAAACCCATACGATGGTGGGCGACCCCTCGCAACCAGGAATTATGATAAGAGCATTGAACGATTTGTTTAATGTTGTTAAGAGTAAAGAGGATCAATATTCTGTAAGTTAATTTTTGGGTTTCAGATAAATAAACTAACAAACAAAAAAACTACCAAACAAAAAAACTACCAAACTAAAAACTAGCAAACAAGAAACTAGCAAACAAAAAACTAGCAATCAAAAAACTAGCAAACAAAAAACTAGCAAACAAAAAAAAACTAGCAAACAAGAAACTAGCAAACAAAAAACTAGCAAACAAAAAACTAGCAAACAAAAAAACTAGCAAACAAAAAATTAGCAAACAAAAAACTAGCAAACAAAAAACTAGCAAATAAAAAACTAGCAAACAAAAAACTAGCAAACAAAAAATTAGCAAACAAAAAACTAGCAAACAAAAAAATCTAACAAACAAAAAAACTAGCAAACAAAAAAACTAGCAAACGAAAAACTAAGAAACAAAAAACTAACAAACAAAAAACTAACAAACAAAAAACTAATAAACGAAACAAACTAACAAACTAAACAAACTAACAAACAAAACGAACTAACAAACGAAAGAAACTAACGACAAAAACAAACTCACAAATTAACAATCAAAGTAATCTAACGAACAAGACAATCATACAAATAAATTAATAAATGACTAAATAAACTAATAAATGAACAATTAGATGAATAAATGAACAAATAAACTAATAAATGAATAAATAAACTAATAAATGAACAAATAAACTAATAAATGAATAAATAAACAAACAAACCAATAGATGAATAAATAAACAAACGAATAAAACAAGGGGGCGTAAAGAAATTAAAAAGTGGTCAGTTTCTGCTATTGTGCACTAACAACCCCATGAATTATCTAAACATAACAATCGGCTTTTATTGTGAATTAAAGGTCAGCACATTAAGATCTAGGGTGGCCAGGGCCAAGGGGTGGTTTCCTTTGTGAAATTGCCTTCAGAGCGCGGCTGGCCGGGCAGGGTGAAGGTCTATTTTTATTAGAGGGTGGCTCGGTAGTAATTCATCATTTAAGTAAACGGGGTGGTTTGTTGAATGGGGAAGGAAATAACCTTTAGCTGGTCAGGAGGGATATTGCATGGGATTTGAAGCGAAAATAGCCGGCAGAAAAATTCTTTTCTTCTGTTCTGGGGGTATTTTTAGAAATCCGTTATTAAAAAACCATTTGTTACCCTTGTAAATGTTTCATATTGGGGCACGCCATATGTGTACGAAAACGGACAGTGGGAAGTTGTACAAGCAATACATTTTTTTTAATTTAATTTTTTCATTACATTTATTTCATTACATTTATTTCATTACTTTTCGTATTTACCATTACTTTTCGTATTTACCATTACATTTAATTTAGTTCATTACATTTTACTTTTTTCACAGCTAATTTCATAATCATAATTTAGACACCAGAACTCGATAATTAACCGGTCGAATATGCATACCTGTAATGTACAATTACACATGGGTAATAATACGAACCTAGTTAATTTATAATTCATCATAGAACCTCATTATAAATGCAGAAACCCCCCGATGTAATTTAGACTTAATTATACCCACCCTGACAAATAATGAAAATACATATGCACATAACCTGTTATTTATAGTGTTATTTGCCTACCCTATATACATATGTACTTATTTAAGACTTTTTCCGGTAATTAGCATTTCGAGGACATCATTTTTCCCCACGTGTCCATTAATTTTTCCGTGTTCTTTGATCCATTAATTTTGTTCACAAATTCGTCATAATGCAAACGTCAAAAATATGCATTTGAAGCTTGCATGCCCCCCGTTTATTTATAAAAATATGATGATACCATCATGAGCACAAATAAGATCCTTTGGTGGATTACTCGAGTCATATTTTTACGTTAACCATTAAAGTAAACTGGCAATGCATTAATCTTCCCTTGATCGGAGATAACGCCGTTTAATTGCGCCTTAATGCTCAGTTTAATGTCGGGGATAATTTATGCTAAGGAATAATAAAAACGCATTAGAATAGCACGAGTAGAATAATATAATATTATTAATAATACTAATATTATTGTTATATTATTATCATTATTATTATTAATATTATTACTGTTATTATTATTATCATTATTGCTATCATCCCTTAAAAGAAACATTTTTCTTAGTTCATATAAGCACAGTTGTCTGAGATGTAAGTAAAGTAAGTAAATATATAATAGAGAAAAGCAAGTTAATGACTGTTATAAAAAACTAAGCACACGCTATGCACACTTTCTATTAAATAGAAATGTTCGGTAATGATCTCTATTACTAATTCAGATGAAATATTGGTGAACAATAGATTCTACGTCCAACGACACGACAACCAATATGATTAAGATACAACTGTAGATTATTATGCTTTTTTAGTAAATTAAAATGTAAATTTGATCTTTGATTTAAAAAAAAATATGTATAAAAAATTATTACGATCTTTGGGTATCCTAAAAAATTCCTCTACCAAATCAAAAAACATTCAAGTGAACGAAAGCAAACAACAACGAAAGAGACACACACTAACAACAACTACATATTAGAAAACAAATATTTTTAAATTGTGCCCTCCAGGTGACGATGTCCTACCTGGAAATCTACAACGAGCAAATCCGCGACCTCCTCAACCCCTCTTCGGGCTACCTAGAGCTCCGAGAAGACTCCAAAGGCAAGAATATCCAAGTGGCCGGCCTTTCGGAAGTCTCCACAACTTCCACGAACGAAGTGATGCTCCTCCTCCAAAAGGGCAACAAAGCGCGAACGATTGAGCCCACCGCCATGAACAAGACTTCCTCACGCAGCCACGCGCTTTTGAGCGTAACCGTTAGGTATTCCATTTGGATACTTTTCTTGGGTATTAGCAGTGAGTATAAGATTATAAACTTCTATACTCCTATACTCACTGGTTTTAGTCCTTTTAAAATAAAATGCTATATGTTGGTTTCAATTTTTTTTTAGATATTCCGTTCCAATAGACAAGAAAGATCACCTCAGGATGAGAATCCGGCAAGGCCGCCTTTTCATGATCGATCTAGCAGGATCTGAAAGGGCCAATAAGACGAAAAACCGAGGCAAAAGGCTCCAAGAGGGCGCCCACATAAACAGGTCCTTGCTCGCCTTGGGGAATTGCATTAATGCCTTGAGTGGTGGAGCTCGATATGTTAATTATAGGGATTCCAAATTGACGAGGTTGCTCAAGGAGGCCTTGAGTGGAAACTGCAGAACCGTGATGATAGCCCATGTGTCTCCTGCGTCTAGCCAAAAGGACGAATCAAGGAATACGTTGATTTACGCTGATAGGGCGAACAATATCACCACGAAAGCGGAGAGGAACATTTTGGACGTTTCTTACCACGTTTCGCAATACCAAACGGTGATCACAGAGTTAAGAGATGAAATTTCAAGGCTCCAGCAAAAGATGACCGAAGAACGGCCTAGATCCGCGGATATTAACAAATTAAATGCGGAGCAGAGGAATGGAGAGGTGCGCCATCTACGGGAGCAAATTGTGGACACGTTTAAGAACCAAATGAAGCTGAGGAGAAAACTTATGGAGATCGACTCGCATCTATTGGGGTTGGGGATGGAGGCTGAAAGGCAACATTTGGTGATTTCGCATTGGGAGTCGAGGAATAATAAGCTTTACAAGAACAATGTGAATAGGTCTAGGGCGCAAACACAGCAGACTTTAAGGTAAGCGTATACTAGCATAATAGAGTCTGTGGTATTAGATAACTTTCTTGCATATACCATATAATAATAATAATAATTATTATTATAATAATGATTATAATAATAATTATAATGATAATAATAACATTATTATAATAATATTCGTAATAATAATAACGTTATTATAATAATATTCATAATAATAATAATCTATTATTAATAAGATTATTTAAAAAAATATTATTCTTCATTATCAAAATATTATATGCGATAATACACAAAGGTATAAATTTTAGAAAACGCCTTCACGATTATAAATCAATTTAACAAAGTGCGCTGCAATTACATCAAGCACACTGCCTTATTTATTAATCTTACTAAGTAAATAGCCCTAATTAAGCCATTCATTACCGGCTTGTGTTAGCTTAAGAGTTGCCTGCGCAGCTCTAATCAATATCTTCATTTTTATAGCATGCACTTTGCGCTATAAATAAATTCTTGTGGATCACATACGTTCCTTTACGTATCCTTCCATTAAAAAGCCAAATTAATGTAGATGCGCATCACAAATAAATGTGTATTTGATTCATGAATTTATTATACCTCGTAAAAGTTTATCATCAGCATTTTCGTAAAATATAGGTTTTGTGTTATTATTCCCGAGTAATTTATCGAATATTTCACGATATTAATGAACATATCGACAATTTTCCACGTAAATTCGTCTAAGCACTCACCTAGTCCAATAGGGCCGCTCCATCTCTTTCTGGCTCGGCGGCGGTCGGATAGCTCCATCCTTCTCGGTCTCCTAGGGACAAGGTATAGTATGAGGCATAAGCATATTTTGAAATTTTGGTGAGATTTTAATCAGAAGGTGGGAAATGTTTATTGCTAAACTAACCTGGGGTACTAAGAAATGGGTTAAAGCATAATTTGCTATAGTCTTACCCCATTTTGCTATTTTTTCTTGTAATAAAGGAAGACGCTGACATAACAATCACAACTTAGAGAACTGTCATTTGTTGGAACAAGCAAACGTCACAGGGCTTGGCTAACTATGATACTATCTTTCTATGCAAAAAATTGTTTACTTTGAGGTATTCAATTATATTTACTTATGTTATTTTTATTATTCTAAATATTTTGTTTTTATTTTTATTACTTTTGTTTTTAATTTATTATTATTATTATTAGTTTTATTATTATTGTTTTTATTTTATTATTATTATTACTTTCATTATTATTATTACTTTTATTATTATTGTTGTTTTTATTTTATTATTATTACTTTTATTATTATTGTTTTTATTTTAGTATCATTATTATCGCTATTCGTATAATTATTATATATTGTCATAATATTGTTAAAGAAGGAGGCAAACCCAAACTGCAGACAGTTACCGAACTACTGACAGTTACCGTTCTGCCGACAACGAGATCGCCAAATCTGACGATGGTTCCGACATGGATGGCGACCAAGAAGGCGAGATCGCAGTTCAACAAGCTTGGGGAGAGCTCGCAGATATCGAGCGAGAGCAAGAGAGGTGGTCAGATCTACGAGTTCACATCGAGGAGAAATTAGAAATGTGTCGACAAAGAGGAGTCTCTCTTGAAGATGTAAGCTTTCTAAACTTTATAAGCTTTCTAAACTTTACTTAATCTAAATAAGTCTTTTCCAATTAATCTAAACATTCCAAAAGCGTGTATACATAATATAAATTTATTAAGCAAGGATTGTCCTTTATTTTAATTTTCAAATTCCAAAAGGATTTAAAGTTTGTTAAATCTGAAACCGTTCAAATTTTATATACTCATTTACTTAGGATTTCATTTATGAAAAAGTTCAATGAATATTTCTTCCAAACTCAAAACAAAATAAATTCTAATTCTAATTTTTGATTCAGAAACTCCCGGCTCTACTCTCTTCGAATGACGAGCGAGAAATCTTAGCCCTCATGTGCCGAGTCCACGAATTGGAAGCAGACAAAATGGCTCTTCAGTCCGAGCGATTAGTTCGTCAGCACGAGCTACGAAGGCGAGACCTCTTGATTCTGCGATACGATCGACAACGACAACTCTGTGAAGAAATCATCACGAGGCAACGACAATTAATGGAAGAAGGCAAACTCCGATTGCCCCCCGATTTGCAGGAACTTTACATGATCTACCAACAGGAAATTCACGCCTCGACTTATGCTGACTACAACGTTTCGAATTTAGTCACACCGGATAAGTTGCCGCCTATCAGCAAAATGTAATTATTCACATCTATTTAAACTATATAGTTTTTAATTATGTATTAATAAAATAAAAGAATTAATTTAAAAAAATATTAAGAAAAAATAATAAAAAAAATTATTAACAAAAAAAATTATTAATAAAAAAAGTAATAAAAAATAATTAATAAAAAAATAATTAATAAAAAAATAATTAATAAAAAAATAATTAATAAAAAATAATTTTTAAAAAATAATTAATAAAAATGATAAAAACCAATTAATAAAAAATAATTAATAAAAATAATTAATA